>JAIPRM010005134.1:0-21202 GCA_025469315.1 Stegophylla sp. TES_Ste_2020 | reverse complement strand
TTTTTTTTTTCTTATATTATTAACTTCCTTCGTTCAGAATCGTTTTACTGAAGAAATGATTTATCGTTTCTTTAAAATTTAATACGCCCGTCAAAAGAATACCACCCGTCGTGCAAAGTACACCCATCGTGCGAAGTATGTGCGGCTTTTTTTCTTTACATTTCTATTCGACAAGTCCAATGATTATTTATGGAGTTATTGAGTAAATGGACTTGTCTGGTTTTTGCTTGTCATTGGACTGGTCTTGGTTTTCGAAAAATGTATTACAATTAACGAACAAAACAAACCAGGTAAGTTTATATTATGTTTCATACTTCCAAGTTATTTTAGAGGATCAAAAATGTATTTAAAATTGAAATTAATTTTACTCGACTATTAACATGTAATTAAAGATACCTTATGGTCGAATTTTGAAATAAAAAAATAAATTTTTAAAGTTTTGGTGAAATAAAAACATGTCTTCTGAATAATTTTAAAATATGGATTTGTCTCGTTGTTGCACGGAGCCATTCAATTTTTCATTATATTGCCGCGCATGCAGTGACGAAGAAGATGCAATTTGAAAATCTTCGTTTGATAACACAACACACGAGACCGGTTTTAAAAGACCGTTGACGCAGCGAGAGACGAATCTTTATTGGCATTTATAAAAAGCACCTTTATTTGTTTTCCCGCAGGTGACCTGGAGCGCATTGAATTGAGCAATAAAACAATTGGGCGGTGGCCGCCATCGACGCCGCCGCCGCGCACTCCGGCCGTCGCCGTCCCGGTCGTGGACAATGACGGGCCGGAATGACCTGTGCACCGGGGTAGACGGCCGGGCCGCTTGTGCGTGTGGCGATAGCGTGCAGCAGTGGCAGGGACATCAGCAACAGCAGCAGGGACGCGGCGACTACTACAACCGACACCACCGACACAGCCACCAACACCACCGTCACCACCACCACCACCACCACTACCGACACCATCACCATCACCACAACCGTCACCAACACCGATTGCGCTTACACGACCAGCAACGACAACAGCGGGAAAGGCGGTGAACGATTGGGGGGCCACCGTGCGATGGCGACGCCCCCCGACAGCCCGATCATCGAAGAGGCGACGCTAATCGAGCTCGAAGAACAGCTGAATAATCCGTCCGCGTTTCAGCACGCCAGGCCCGTTGCTCTGGAAGACTTGTGCCGGCAGACCAAGTTCACCAGACAAGAGATTCGAATCATGTACCGAGGATTTAAACAGGTGGGTGGCGAATTTTGTATTGTTTTTTTTTTTTTTTTTTCTTAAAATCAATTTATGTTGGTACACGTGACTCGAAAAACAAATTCTACTCCCCCTACTCGCCGTCACCAAGCACAGGCCTAGTCGCATCATTAACGCAACTTGGAAAAAATTTTTGAGGGGACTAATATGTTTATTTGATTGATTTAGCCCCCCAAAAAGGCTTTAACCTTATGTAATTCTTAAAAATTCTGGGGGAGCTTTGAGTAGTTTTGAAGGGGCTAAGCCCCTCAAGCCCCCCTCTAATTGCGTCTATGAGTCGCGTACAATTTTTTTTTTGTTTTCGTGGGTTAAGATTCTACTCGTACAATAAATTGTTAAAATAATTTCTGTAACACGATTATCGTTTTATTATTCTTATTTAAAAAATACGATTTTTATTACACTCGTTTTTGGTGGAATGCTTGAATTTAGATTTTTCCCATTACGGTTTTTTGATTAATGATAGTTTAATCAGAATTTCTCTGTTGCTTTTTGTTTTTGATTATTGATGAAAAATGTTAAAAAATCCTGTTCTTTTTTAGTTTTTGGATTTTTAGGGGAGGGAAAAAGCTAGCGATGATGTTTTCTTTATCTATGAACACTTTTTTGTGAAACAAAAAGATATCTAAAAATTTCTTTTAGCAACTAATTAAATTAGAAAACGGCTCCTGATAGTACTTTGAAAAAGGTAATTTTTTGAAATTCTCTACAGTTTTTCTAAGTACAAGGAAAAAATACCTTAAATTTGAGTAACAACGTTAAAATAATATGCTTAAACTAGATTTTCACGAAATCAATAATTTCAGTAATGTAGTTGTAAATTTAAAACTAGTAGTACAAGAAATTTGAAATTTTCACCCTTTATAAATAATAGTTTTATTTTTTATATTTATTTTACCAATTTTGGAATAGATATAGAAATTCGGAAATATCTTATTTTTTTAAAAATATTTTTCATATACAACTTTTAATTTTTAATCTCACAGAAATATTTTTACCTAAATATTTATCACGTAGTTTTATATCTACATACGTTCGTCCAACCTCCCCCCTTCCCCAATGGGAAAACCATAAACAAACTGTGCAGATATTTAGCACGAATTCGTAAACTAAGTTTTGAAATTCGCACAACCCTCCTTCCTCCACAAAAAACAAAATTCATGGGTGGGGGAGAGCAGTAATATTTTTTGCTAGGGGTCTTTACGGTTACCTAGCTGCTATTATAAGTTTCATATTTTTGGTTGTACTTGTGGTTTGTCTACTCGGTTATGCGGTCTATAAGCGTAGGTTAGTTTACCGGGTGTTTAGTTCTTCCTGAAAAATATTAAAATGTGGAGATGTCTTGTTCTTGCCTTCAGGTCTTCAATTGATCATTCTTATGATTGTATCATGAAGTTGTTAAACATACTCAATGTAAAACTTACAGTTATTGTTAGTATATAACTAAAGTTCTGTTTAGTATACTAAATATTATAAAGGATTGATTTGTCACTTATACAAAATTTAACACTGCAAGAATATTCCGCCTGAGGAGTAAAGAATACCCACGGTACAAAGATTTTCGGCTTTTTAAACTTAAAATAATTTTACTAAAAGTTTGTGTATTTTTAATTTTTTGACTGTAATTTTTATACTCTTAGTATACACAGTAGGCACTTATACTCATTGAAAAAAAAATTTGCACGTTTCCCGTAAATTACATGACTTTTTAAAAATATTTTAAAATGACTAAGAAAATATTTTAAAATTTTTTTCACAGTTTTGAAATATATCAACCTGAAGTCTATATTAACACGAAATTTTTAATATCGAACTTGACCATTTATGATTATTAGTTTTTGAATTATGTCAAGTTTAAGTTTATGAAAATTGCATGTTAAGGAATGGGTGCGTCAAAAGGTTGCCTTTCGATGGTGGGGGCGACGATAGCAATAATCAAATTTACATGCATATTTTAGTTTGGCCATTTAATTTTATCGAAAACCATTTTCTTGAAAACGAAAGTAATTGATATAAAATATTTTAACATCGGTGCTCATTTAAAGCATAGTTTAGATTAGAAGGTTAGGTTTAATCTAGAAAATATAAACTTTCGTATTATCAAGTTGACGATGGATGTTTTATTTTTAAGAGAGAAGATTTCATACATAACCAGAATTGAAATTACTTCTGTAAATGTTCTTCTAACAACCGTTTTCTTCGTCCAAACGAGAAAATTGCTAAGAGTTAATGTTATGTAGTGTGATTGTTCTCGCAACTTACTTAATATGATTCCCACGTACAATGACGTTTCCGCGAAATGTGGGGATAAAAGCACAAGTTTTCAGTCTTAACAAAACTAAAAACAAGTGCCATTTTGGAGTGCAGTTGTTATACTCGTATTATAATATTAATATATTACGGTAATTATTATTGTTTTTCATATGATAAACTTAATGGTGGTTAAAATTTAGTACATTTTTTGTATGTACGTCTAAGATAAGTACATAATATGTCTTAATTATTTTCACTAAGTATATTTCGGACACGCTAAAGATATTTGAATGTGGGTTTTGTTTTTCAACAGTGTTATTATTTAATTATAACTGTTCTTGAAATGTAATGATTTCCGACACAAAATTATAAATGTTAAATATGACGCTCAAAGTCCTGTAGTTCATATTATACATTAAATGATGATTCTTAACATCAAAATCCAATGATGTATTCGTAGCCAACAATATCAACATCTAATTTCTTCATTAAGTTATTATATGATTTATGATGTTGAAGAATTTTAAATAAGTGTGTCATTTATTTAAAAACTAACTATAAAATATAATATGTACATAAATTCGTAAATTTGCTTTTTAATTTTAAATTATTCATAATATTATATTTTACGTAAGTCTTTAGTGTTATTACATAATAGAAATGAAACAGTAAACTAACAAAATTAAAATTCAAAATCAATCACTCTATTTAGTAACTACCGAAGGTATTATGTAAACTATAACTTTTTGACATTGATTTTTAAGTTGTTTTTAGAAGTGATATTTAACTTAAACTAACAAGTATTTAGGTATTTAGGTGACCAAATAATTTTAAGTGTCTTATATCTCGTGTTACAATTTGAACTGACAAAAGTTGTATTAATGATATTTTAATTTCTTTGATGATATTATTTGCAAGCGAGTAGAAGTTTAACTATATCATGGACGACGTGTCACAGTCGGTTCATTAATAAGCAGTGGTGGTTATGACAGTTACTCTTATACTGTTTCATTATGTGTGAGCGTGTTGTACTAATGACGTTTAATCAGGAACATCGTTCATTTTTAGTATACATATGAGCAGAAGTACTGCCACCGTAATTTTTCACCATTAGGTGTTAAGTAGTCGCATTTCTATCGGGAAACTATAATATTATAAATACAAACAACTGTATCGTTTCACCTCGAAACAACTCAGGTTTTCATTCATATATTGTTCATAATAATATGTTGTTTACTCCATATTTTGTTCTTCTTTTATATGTAACTAAAGCTTTTGTATTTAATATTGCAATTACATTTTTATAATAATTTTATATAATAATTTATATATAAACAATATATTATTTATACTAACACTACAAACCATGTAAATATATTGCATGGGGGGGCATTCTGGGTCAAGCCATGTCGTCAGCTGCCTAACATCATCAGATTTCTTTGAAATTTCATTTTTGAACTTCATTTGGTAGGTATAATAATTTAAAGCACACATTTTTTTGAAATCTTTAATTTTTTTTTAAACCTATAAATTTTAATTTTATGAAAAACATAAATTTCGCCCAAATTAATAGTCATAATTCTTTTTTTTTTTGTGGAATTAGAAATTCAAACTACATATATTTATTCCAGAATCAGAGTGAGCTAAGATTTATTTCTATTTGAAAAAATTTTTTTTTTTATAAAATCGAAAAAAATATTTTTTTATATAAAAACTTGAAAAATAAAATATATAATACAATAAAATCAAATTTGACCGCAATTTATTTTATCTTTAATATGAAAAAAATTTCAATTTTTTTTTCAGATAGAAATATATTTAGGGCTATTCTGGTTCTGGAATAAATATATGTAGTTTGAGTTCCTGATTCCACAAAAAAAATTTTTGAATTTTAATTTAGGAAAAATTGATGTTTTCCTTAAAATAAATAAAATATCCTCAAAAATATAGGTTGAAAAAAATTTCAAAATTTTCAAAAAAATTTATGTTTCAAACTATATCAAATGAAGTCCAAAAATATAAGTTCACAGAAATCCGACAAGATAAGGTGTATGACTGCGTGATTTGACGCAGAATGCTCTAAATGCTCATAAATTATAAATACAAATACCTATGTAAAAAACTGGGAATACTTTGCACTATGGGTATTCCTCGCTCCTCGGGTGATACTTGGTGGGTGTGTAAAATTTTAAAGAAACTACAAATCATTATTTAAATAGAACGATTCTGAACGGAGCTACAGTTTGTACAAGATAATTTAACTTACAAATTAAAACAATTATTATTATTACGAAAAAACGCAGCTAGTTTTATATCTCACTATTAACTGAGAACAGGGGAAACAATTTGATGGGAAAAAAGTATTAGAAAAAATAACTAAATATTTTATAACATTTAAAAAAGTGGTTATTTTACGCAAAATTGACAAAATCCATGCAAATTTCAACTTAAAATGGTTTTAAAATCGAAAATTGTCTTATGATTTTCGACGTTTTTCAGGATAATAATTATGCATAAATGTGATTGAGGTTATGTTAAATTTTCAGCTAATAATATAAATAATTGAATATTTATTACCTAGATAAAACGTCACAAAACATAAGGTAATTCCGAAATACTATATTTAGGAACTCCTAAAGAAGTCAGTTATTTTTGAAAAAGATTTGTCGTTTGAACTATATTGTTGTTGATAATGTGTGAAAATTTTAAGTTTTCAGTCTTATTAGTTTAATAACTAATAAGAAGTTGGGAAGCTTGGAAGCTTTGAAAGTGTAGGGAAATGAATAAAATCGATTTTATGAAAATCTCGTTTCCGGTATATTTTGCTGATTTTATCATTTTTTTGACAGGTTTTCCTCGTTTTTGGAAAAAGTATTGAGAAATTTGAAAAATAACCTCCCAAAAGTAACAACTAACAACAATATGCAATTTTAGATCTAAAAAGTTACTTCATGAAACTTTTAGACAAGTATTTCCATTCAAAACCTTGTACATATAAAAAAAAAAAAATAAATAAATAAATTATCATCAATGTAAAAATACTAGCTTTTTCGCTCCATTCAGAATCTAATATCATCATTTATGCTAATTACGTGAAACTGAAGAGCAAAAAAATTTAATTCAGAATGCAATGAAAAATGGTCGTTTGACATAGAGAAAAAAACAATAGAACCAACGTAACTGACTTTGTTTAATCTAATGGTGATTTTTTAAATTCAATCAGGTTTTTAATACAATTCAAATATAATACTCCAGGCTACGTTTTATATTATTTATTTCGTATATTTGTATATATGTATATACTAATATATATGAGCAATATTTTTACTTTCCAGTCACTTTTGTGAGAGTGGTCCACTGATTTCCACCAAATTGTAGTATGTTGTAGTACTGGGGAAAAAGTGATTTGTGAATTTTGAATCTAGAGGCAAACCGTTGTTGCGGGTTGAGACTTTTAAACAGGTATTTCCATACAAAGAAGTGTGAACAGAAAAATAATATCATATATATATATATATATATATATATATATATAATCACTAGCTTCTTTGCTTCGCTTAGAATCTAAAATATCTTATACATTTATTCATTTTAATGAAATGAATTTAAAACAATGGATTTCCCTTTTATAATTATCGAAATGATTCACTTATTGGGGCGATATAACTTTATATTTAATTTGGTAGTCTAATATTTTCTATTAATACTATTAAATTATTAATTGTTTATTATATAATTATAAATTTTTAATTCAATATCAATTTGGTATGAATAAATGTAATTATTATGTTTCACAATTTTACATTTCATTCATAAAAACTTTTATAGTAATTTTTAGATATTCGTAGGAATAGAACTATATAGTCATGGTGTTTAATATCCATGTGTTTATCTCAAAAAATGTGTAAATAAGTCAGCATTTGGGATTTCTTGTGTGTTGCATGGTTTGGAATAATATTATGTACGGTCGTATAACTGATACGGGTACATATATTTTCATAAATCATAAAAACAACTTGGCTATAACATTGTGTGGAGAGCAAAAATAAATATGTTTGGGTAATAAAATATGTGAGATACAATGCTACTGTAGTAACAATACCCTCTAATAATAATTCATTCATGTACACTTACTGCTTGTGATATAGGAAATCGTTTTAGTAAGTATGTGGTGCATTTCATCATAAATTTTAGTGAGAAAAATATAGTACAATCCATTTCAACAATGTTACAAAACATTTTTACTTAACAGTTAAACTGTGAATAGAAAATTTTCAAAATTTTATTTAGAACGTGTTTTATATAAATGTACGCTTAATAGATGTACGTTCAAAGGAAGTTTACAGAGAGTGATTCATTATGTAGGTATGTCCGATTTTTTTGTTGTAGGATAATAATATAGTTTCCACTACACCGTCTGACAAAAAAATCGGACGTAATTAATGAATTGCTCTAAACATGTCTGGCGTGCACATCAGTACATTTGAGATGTATAGATAATAAACTTTATTTGCCAGTACGTGACTAAACATAATGAGTAGGGTCGTGAATGTGTTGGACTTTTTTTGTACACCGAAACATTTCTGTCCAAGTTCGAAATTCCAATCATGTTATAGAGGGTGTAACTTTGTCATATTGTCTCAATGACGGTTTTAAGGGAGTGATGCGGGCGATCGCCCATTCTTAGGAGTTTTTTTTTTTATGTGTAACTTGTTACTAGTATGTTAATTATAAAGAATTTCTGTTATTATTATTGTTTTTTGGAGGCGGAAAGACTTAAAATTTTAATTCACCTTCTCATGGAAATTTCATCAAAAACGCCACTGTGTTGGCTGTCTTGACTATGTTCATTGAAAATAAAACAATTAATTTAATTTTCAGTTTTGATTTCATTTAAAAAAAAAAAAAAATGATTCATTAGTGATAAGATTTTTGTCTTTAAAAAATTATACGAGTGTCTATATTGTAGGACCAAAATGATTAATTTTTTTTTTAACTTTTCTCATAATATATTTATACGGACTTGCTATTAAACTTTAAAAGTTGAACATTTTTTGTGATATTACAGAATTATTTCTATTCTTATTTTATTGAAATTAATAAATTACATTAGTTATTTTTTGTAATGTTCAAGTTACTATAAAAACCTGTTTTTTTATTTTTTTTTTTTCATGCTCCCTTAAGGATGTCACGTGGTAATATAAACTTTTTTTTTTCAAATGGTGACCTCCCTTTTTTAAATATAGAATTTTATTTAGGTCATTTTCTGTTAACTTTAATGTTTTTTATGAAAACAATTCCTACCTTTTAGTGTGCTCGTTATTTAAAAATATAAATACACGATAAAATTTGTCTGTACTTTCTTCGATTTTTTTTCCGTCTAACCTTTGTAAAAAGTTTAGTTCTTTGTTCGTTTAGAATTTTACTGACAAAATATTCGTAATAAAATTCTCTATTTAGGCGCCAAGTTTTCGAAAATTCCAGCCAATTGTCCAGTCAATTTTCTTTCATGTACGTGAAAGTGTGTAATTTTAGATAAAATTAACGAATTTCATCAAAATTTTAATTTCAAACGGTTATAGAGAAAAAAATTGAGTTAATATCCATTATTTTTTCAGGTCAATTAAACATATATGTCAGTGAGATCATATTAAATTTTCAAGTCTTAATATCAAAAATATTATTACATAAAAATTATC
Organism: Stegophylla sp. TES_Ste_2020; assembly: GCA_025469315.1. Lineage (NCBI taxonomy): Eukaryota > Metazoa > Arthropoda > Insecta > Hemiptera > Aphididae > Stegophylla > Stegophylla sp. TES_Ste_2020. The sequence continues at coordinate 11,987 of JAIPRM010005134.1, read as the reverse complement.
AAAAATTGAGAAATTTCCGAAATTTTCCAAATGCTGTATTTAACTCAAAATTAATCAAATCTTTTGGATAGTTTTATGAGATGTTTTCGTGACTATTTTTAGTATTTGGTGAGATTTTCAAGTTCCTAGTTGTATTATTTTAGAAGTTATGTTAAAAAGAAATTTTAAATTTTACGGAAATTCCGGTAATAGTATATACTATTTTACTGTTTTTTGTCAATTTTTTGTCCAATTTTCGATGTTTTTGAAAAAAGTATTGAGAAATTTGAAAAATTACCAAGAAAATAAAAAATGTCAAAAGTACCATTTAGGCGCGATTTTGGATCTGTAAAGTTATTGATCGAATCTTTTGGACAAGTATTTCTATACGAAATAGTATATTGTATACTACTGTATATATTTGCAAGGGCGGGATGTGACTGATGTGAGCAATTTCAGTCGCGGGCGACGTGTGCTGCATTTCGCCTGAATTGGCTTCCCGCACGAGCCATACATACTATTTTTTGTCACAACTCATATATTTATAATACTCTTCGGACATCTTTCTTTTTCAATGCTAGTGAGCTGTAAAGTAACTTACCGCCCAACCTCATATATTAATAACACTTTTTGGACATTTTTTTTTCCATGGAGCGGGCTGTAAAGTAACTTTCAGCCCTTGGGCGGGAAAGTACTTGTCCGCCCGCTGGACAGATAATAGACACTTTCGACCGTGTATCTACTCGTATTGAAAATTAAACTTTCAATTCAGATGTAACAAGGAGAAGAAGAAAAAAAATAAACATCATTGTGAAAACATAAGCTTCTTTACTTCGTTCAGAATTTAAAATAAGGTTCAAACAACAGGTATTAAATATTTTAATTTGGATTGTATTTAGAAATTAAAAATATTATTATAATAATAATTCTGTGCTCTATAATATATTAATATACTTAGCATAAATTGTGATATGAATTTAAATTACAATACTGATTGATATCTATTCATTCCCAGTTTGATGTAGTTGATTAAAAGGGTAAATATTTGTATTTAAACCAAACGTTTTATTGCAATTACGATTACACGAATACGTAACTGAAATAAAATATACAAATTATTTATTTATTTTTACAACAACGATTGTGTTCGTTTTTATACAATACAAATATATTCATTCGATTTACCTACGATTTAGAGGTCTTTAAACTCATTCAATTTATTCAATTACTCAATAGATAAATAAAAACAGCAAAAAAGAAAAAAAAATTAATAGTCTAAAAATAAAAATAGTTGGTGCTAATATTGCTAATTAGTATTACTTGTAACGGATATTTCTAACATGAGATATCCAAAATCGAAAGAGAGCCTATTATCGTATTTCCGATCGGATGTCCGTCATATGAACCATAAATTCCACTGGGGGGTGGCTTGACGTTCAATATATATTGTAACGACAGCTATTTGACGTATATTGACGGAACGTTGAAAAATGATACTTCCTATTATCTCTGCGACCTGCAATCATTAATAGATAAACGTTTTCTCGCTGCACTCCGTGATTGGACGAGTATAACCCTTTTCAATTGTTTTTCAAAATTTAAATGCAAACCTTCTGATACCCTCGGAAGACTTGAGGGACACCCAACTCGTTAACTTTTTTCATTTTGTTGTCATTTTAATTTGACAAATATATTTGTCCTTATATTATAAAACGCGTAGCTAAACTGAATATATTATAAATGAACTATCCATTAACATACGTTTAAGCTATAATAACTATATGTAACAAAAATTGTTTTTCAGGTTTATACCTTAAATATTGTTATATGGGTTTAAAGAATTTGCCTATGAGTTTTTAAACGAATTAAACACGATTCTGATTTATGTATTGTTAATTTTAATAAAATTAGTTTATGAACTAAATAATACTTTAAAATCAAATATCAAAACGATTTTAGACGTTTTTATTTATTTTTTCATTGAGTTAATATACATAATTAGGCTTCGGTTAACATTTGACTGTAATACTTCTAGACTTGTTTCATTTATCTTTGAAGGATAGTTTTGTTTTTCTTGTTGTTTGAAAATATTTTTTAGTATTTATCGATAAAAATATTAAATTTTAATGATAATTACTAAAGTTTCATGAAGTTTACGTAAATTCTTATGTTATTTCCTTGTGTATAGTTATTAGAGCAGCGGTTCCTAAACTGTGGATCGCGATTACATTTTTGGTGGGTTACTGATCATTTTTCGATGATTGTTTTAAACTAAAAAAAAGAATGTGTAATTATATAAAATTTTGTAATTACAATTATTTTACACAAATTTTATTTTTCCCATTGAAATCGTATAAAACTATGAAAGGTCTATGTGGTTGGTAAGTATTATAATAAAAATTCCACTATTAGATACTAGGACCGATACCAGAGTTTTAAATTTTCAAAAAATGAGTCATATCGGAGATTTTTGGAATTCTTGTATTAGAGTTTTGATTAGTTTTTGATCGGTTGTTACCTTGGCAGACATCCGGAGAGGACTTAGGCCCCCTACCCAATAGCTTGCCCGAATAATGTATTGCTAAACACTTTATTTATATACTGCCAGAATTATTATTAAATAGCAACTAAAAATATTATATAGATAATGTAAATAATAAACTGAGTAAAATGAAAAAGATTGTAATAAAAAATAAACGTCATAACATAAAATTTGTTTATTTATTTTTAGAATTTATTATGAATCAATTACTAGGTGATGAAGAAGCTCTCCAAGGATCATATTTTTATAAAAAGAGCAGCTGCCCGATATTTTCAATGAATATTCGCCATTGAGTTGTTGAAAAATTAATTTTCTCTAAACTCTAAAAACGGGAAGACTTTTTTTAATAAAATTTATGTCGCTAGCATAGTTCAGTGAATTAAGTTCAGTAAACTATCAACTATTATATTACTATACAATTATAAATATTTATAAACGAAAATGGGAAAATTCACACGATTGTTTGTAAAAAGTGGGTGAAAAATATTGAGTAGACTTCAAAGTTTATGGTTGTGAAACATCAGCCATTATACATTTAGTGTATAATTAAGTAAATATATTTTAGATTCTCAGTGACTTGAAACTTTACAAAGGTATTTTTTTGAAATAATTTCCAACAGTTTTTCCATCGATAAGAAGAATCTATCTATAATTTTAATTAAACTGGGTATTATGCAGAAAACTGGAATGATTAGATTTTCGTGTAATCGATTTTAGTTAATTATAATAATTAATTGTTTAATGGTGTTAGATACCTACTTGATATTTTTATCAATAATAAGTCATAATGTTATACCGATTTTATAACATTTTGAAAAATATTTTACTTCTATTGAGCTAGATATAGAAATTTAAAAATATTAGAAATACATTGTTTTCTTTTTGAGAGATTTTTCAATTAAAATTTTTAATTCTTGATACGCAGATAATATGTAAATTGACATGTAAATTACTTTAATTGTATATTACTTACAACATTGAATAAATTTCAAAAATTGTTAAACCATTTGTTTTTTATAAGTGTTTAAAGTTAAAATTTAGATTAAACTGGTTATATTTATTGATATCAGAGGCGAACGTAGAAAATTATAATTTTTTAGTTAAGAGGGGAGTTAAAAATAAGAATTAATACCGTTTATTTTTAATAAATACTTTTTATATGTGCATTTATTGTACTTTTAAAATGGGAGTTCATCGATTCTGCCAGACCTCTAATGTAAGAGGAAAAGGTACATCGTTTCCGCCAGTAAAAGTAGTAAAAAAAAAATCTATTGATTCCTCAAATTTATGAAAATTATTGGGGAAATATAAACTTCCCATATTGTATTTATATTTGAAATGCCTACCTAATATCTATGTATGTACTATTAACACTGATAAGACAATCCAGATAGGAGTACTTCCTATTCTCAAGTCTTGTAATTCTCAATAATGTAAATCTGATCTCAGATAAGTGTTACCACCGATGGAAAAAAAGTTATTTTTTAAATTAATGTTTTTAATTACATATCAATGACTTTTATTGATTGTTATATTGTTGCTGTACTCTGGCCAAATTCACTAACTCTTCCTACTTCTCTTTTACATGTTCACATGTCAAAAATAAATACAATAGTCAATAACTAAGTTCATCAAATGTATTATCTGGTCACACTGAATTGAGATTAGGTTATGTTATGAGTAAATTAAGAATTACACCATCTGGTTTCATATAATCTGTGCTATTAGTACAGTAAAGTACCTATACACGAGTGATCATTTCCAAAAAAATTTGTTACATAATTAAGTCATTTATGTAAATGTACTTTTTAATAAAGTTAAGAAGGAAATACGATGATCACAGGTAAAAATGTATTAGTGGCGGCCTCGATAGGTTGTTTTTAGATTACTTACACTGGCGGAATTGATAGGTTCCCTTTTGGAATAACTTATTAAATAATTTTTGGGAGGGGGGTACCCCTTATTGGTTCAACACTGATTGATATATTTTTAGTGTTTTAAATTGTTTTTTTTTTTACTTTTTATTACATTAGCGTTGACTTTTACTATTAAAAAATATAAATTCCATTATTTTGAACGTTTAAAATAAACACAATGTAAATCGCTTTACTTCTCAGTTTTGATTATGTTTTAAAACCAGTAAATATTCATAAATATTTAATATAATACTTATTAAAAGTAAAAACTTTGTTACTGTTTTAATACTTGATGATTATTATAGATATGAATAGTTTCATTAAATAATTTAATATTTATGTCATATTCGTTATTGATTTAATTTAAATTAACACAAAAATGATGTCATCATGTTCTTTCTCGCTGTTATCATTACTTTTTTGTTCGGACTTTAATGTAATTTGATTAAAACTGCTTACTGGCGTGACCCAATAAATTGAAATATTACGTCCAATGGGAATCATATTAAAAAGTATAATGCGCACTTAACACGTAAACGAAGCTCACGAACGGTTTCTAGTGTTTTAAACCACCTGCTCAGTGTGCCTCACGCCATTCGACGATTTTATGAAAATTAGGAGGCCAGTAGAGTAGTGATAAGCTTTTATTTCTTTCACAAACACTTTTAATATTACCTAGAAAAATATTGATTTTTGAATTTGTTTTTGCTTTGGTGAAATAACATCTCATCAGAGATAACTCAAGGGGTTTTATTACTAAATTTTAATAATAATAATAATAGAAAATAATAAATATGTGGGTAATTGATACGGAAATGGTTTTGAAAATGTTATTCGATATTAAAATAAATAAAATTATTTTAGATTTATGTAGCTACTATTCGGTTGAAATGTCGGTCTAAAGAAATAAAGCAGGAATGTATTCCTTTTCGAAAAAATTAAAATATTACTGTTTTATTGTTGAAAATAATTTGTACAACGTGCGTGGGTTTCTTTAGTTTTTAAGTAGAGAAGCATGTATACAATTTTTCAGCTTAAAGCATTCAAGTCATTTCAAATTTATTCGAGTAATATTTTACTTTAGATTCTAAGCAAAGCAAACGCATCTAATGGGTTTACAGTGATGTTTTTTTCACCATTTCTTTTCTTCTGGAAACACTTATTTTAAATAAAAATGTGCTTGGATCAGTATGTTTAGGGTAACTGTATTTCCGGTAGAGAATATTGTTGGCATCGTAGTTCGAAGAGGTCATTTTTCTCGTCTCTCAACAGTTTTTACGGAAAACAGAGATAAATTATCAAAGAGTTGAATAAAAACGGTGAAATATATCCCTAAATTTGATTTTCACGATATCGGTTCTACTAATTTACTTGAAGTTGTAATTATGTAATTCCAAAGAAAATCGCACTAAAAACTTGATATTTTCACTTATTATTAAGAGTAGTATGATTATATAAAATGTACAAACAGATTTGACTAATTTTGGAATAAATATAGCGTTTTAGAAATATCACTGTTTTTTCCAGATTTAATTCTTGAGATTATGCGTTGAAAATTTAATAACTTCCACATATAAATTTATATATTATTATAATTATTATAATTTATATTATGTCTCAAAAATGATTTAAATATATTTAAATATTTTTTTTTTATATGTGTTTAAATTTGGAATTTGTAAAAAATTATTTTTTTTTCTTTTTAAATAGGTAAAGATTTTTTTTTTAATTCTTGAAAATTATTAAATTTAAATTAAACTCAAAATTTGCTTATATTTATTGATTCATCAACTATTTTTAACTGTTTATTGTCAAAATGTTATAAATATCGATCAATTGAATATTTTTTGTACTTATTAAAATTTGAATTAGAGCACTATTTTATAAAAAAATGATATATTATTTCGTTATTAGTGTATAATATTCCTAATTTATAGTTTTAAGGGCTGAAAAATGTAAAAAATATTACTTATGTACTTACACCTTTTACTTTTTACATGTTTATTAATTTTTTTATTTCGAAATACTTTGATCACTGATGCGTTGAATTTATTGTTTCATTATAATAAAATACCTTTACCATGAGTATCCTATTTGAGGAGCGAAGAATACCAATGGTGTGAAATTTGTTTGGCATTTTGAAGCTTTTTAATAGCATATACGGGCATGTGTTCTTTAAAATTACACGAGACATACAATGCACAATTAAAGTTAAGCACAGAACAATAGTCCTACTAATTTTCTTAGTTCATTAATTTCTAAACATTGTGCGTCTACAAGAGAAAGGAGGGATCCGTATTTTAACAAACGATTAACGTGTAAAGTTTAGGGACGTATTAAATGATTTCATATTGTCCTTATCTAAAAGGAAGAGGCTGGTTTTAATAGTTTTGATTGTACATACCGAATTTAAAAAGTAGTAATTAATTAAAATGATAATCATAAAAATATTATTAGTCAGTACTTGTGTTAAATTACTTGTCGATATAAACAAATAATTATATTTACTATTGAAGGGTTAAATTAAATAGTAATTCTACTCGTTAAATAATTATTATCTCAATCTAAAAATGGGATAAAAAATAATATGTATTTAAACTTGTGTTCTTTTAGTTGATTTAAATCAAAATAGATTTTATAATTATAATAGTGAAATCAGTAAAATTGCAACGTATTGAATGTGTTATTACTTGTGTTCTTGATAAATTTAAGTTTTTATACGGTATTCTCAAAAAACAAAAAAATGCGAGATTAAATGTTTGTTTTTGTTTTTTTTTAAATTATTCGTTCTTGTCAGAATTTTGTAAAGAAAAAATGTTATGTGCATCGTCATCGCAGTAAGTCTGAAATTTTTACCCTTATCTGACAGTTATTAGCTGACCCTCACTATTGTGTACACCAAATATAGTTCACCTAATTTACACGCTATATTTAGTTGTAAGACCACAACGCACTAAACATAATATTTTACACTAAAAAGTAAAATTAAAGTACACAAAATTGTTTAAATTATTATTAAAAATATATTTTGTTAAGCTGAGCTAAAGCTCATATTTTTGCTAAGCTTTGATTTTTAGATATAGAACTTAACAATAATTACAGAACATATGAGTTTAATTTCCGTATGTTACCAAATAAAAGAATGTGGTTTATTTTGTGTAGTCTTATAGTTTTGATTTATCTATGATTTAAAATATTTATATCAGAATGAATTCGTTAGTATTATTATCATTATTTTCTAAGAAGAATATTAATATTTAAACTGACCATAATATAGAAAAGACAGTAGAAAATACGAATGATAAACCATAGAGGGTCCATCGGAAAATATATACTCGTTTATTCCAGACCCAATTCTAATATTTTTGTGAGGAAGTCAAACCCAGAGGCCATTCAAAGATATTTATGGCTTTTTGAGAGTACAACGTTGGTTATGGTATAAACGAGGGAAACCTTTATTTGCTGTCAGGCATTGCATAAAATTCGATGTGATTAAAATAAATGACTTTATTTTTTTGGTTTATGGATAAAATTGTCATACTTTTTGAAAGTTTACGCGTATTAACATAAACTACATTTTAGAGTGTAGATATTTCTTATGTGTAATTTAGAAATATATTGTTACATTTCATAGTTCCGAGTAGCGTTCATTTCTATAGATCCATTTTAGTATTATGCATCAATTTATTTTTATTATTAACATTTTGTTTTAATGAAATAAACATAAAATCTGTCAAATTATGAATATTATTGCGGCATCTAATTAAATTACTAAAAAAAAAAAATCCTATGACACATAAGTAAATGAAAATAAAATAAAATAAATAATAAATAAAATCCAAAGTATAGTTATTATACAATGTATTAAATAACAAAATAAATATATAAATAAAATAAACTTATCCTGGAGTATTATATTTTTTTTTTCATTAACGACCGGTTTCGATTTTTAAAATCATTATCTGGTTAAGAAAACAGTCAATGAAAAAAAAAAAAAAAATGAGTATTAATCTTTAAACATTTTATTTTGTATTATTATAAAAAAAAAAAAATGTATAGCTCTGATTTAACTGTTAAGATATTATTATTTGATTTCCATCAAATAATAGTGATTAGTGTTGGTAAATCAAATGTGACGTTCATTAATATATTTAAATTGACAATATTATAATAATCACATACCTACTATATATTTTACAATACTATACTTTTGAAAAGTACGAAACTAATTATTATTGTCATAGTATAAAAGTTAGAAAGGTTGGTAGAAATAAATATATTTTTTTTTTCTTAAATGTTAGAATTTTAAACTCGTACATCGTACGTATTATAGTGAAGACACTGCTCTGAGAAATGTTACTGACAGCAATTGTGTTGAGGTGATGGATCTCATGGGTATTAAGGTTACTGTTGTAAATTGGGATGAAACAACAAACGGTGTTATTTGTCGGTAAATAGGAAATCAGCGCTGTACGAAAATACCCATATAAGTATTTTGTATGAAAATAGAATGTGGGTTATATTTTATATTTTATTGTACACGTTTTTGCCAGAAATAATTAAAAGTGGTTGTATTATGTATACACGTTTTTATATAACAGGGTAATTTTTTTAAACATAATTACCTCATTTTTAATCTTGTGTATGCATACATTTAAAATATTTTTCTCGTATAATCTAAAATACTTATATAACTATGGCTAATTTTTTTTTATGAAAAATATGTTTTTTTCTACTTTTAATCTGCGTGATTTTTTTTTTTTAAGTTTTAGTTCTTTTAAATGTCAATCATTATTTTTAATTTAATATTCCTAAAGAGAGAATATTTTTTGTTGAAAAAGTCGGCACTTAAAATTTCTTTTTCAATAGTTAAGGGGTATATATATGCATTGTATATACCTCCATTTGCTTTCTATATAATATAATATATTATATGCATATAACATAATATATTTTATAGATATGTTAATTATTATTAATTACATCCACAAGAAAATGGCTATTTTTGTATTAAATATTGATTTGAAATGTTGTTAATAATATTATACTTATTCCACCTATGAAATAATTGTGCCAAATATAAATGCTATTAAAGAGTATTGTAGGTAATACGATAAAACTTTTGTAATGTGGATATGTTGGAATGATCATAAAATACGTTGTGTCGTCAGAGTTATGATTTATAATTATTTTATTACATTTTGATTGGATTATTATGAGTTTATTTATTGGTGAATGAAAAAAAATCATCGGTTATGTAGATATTTTCGTTATTTATAAAAGTCTTGAAGAGTAAACATTGAATTTGTGTATGAACATACTATTACATAATTTATGTACTTTTTTTTTTTTTTTTTAAGAGCTTTTATTAAATTAAATATACAGCTCGACAATTATGTATAAACCTTAAATCTAAGTACAGAAACTACATAGTATTGAATAATCTGAACATGCTAAAGAAAAAAAAAAATAAATAAATAAATAAATAAATAATAATAATGATAATGATAATAATAATAACAAATTCATAAATGAGTTAGTATACATTATATGGTAAAGCCAGCCTCCTGAATGAATGAAATAATTAAATTAACAACCATTTCAGACCTGGGGTTGAGAATGGAGAAGAGATTAATTTGAGTTTTCAAAGAATTAAGCGAAGAAAATTTATGTACTTATATATAAATAAATAATACATTTATAAGTGATAATATCTTTACAAGTCCATAGTCAGCATGAAATTTCGGGAGGGGTTTAGATTATAAATACGTATTTGACTAAATAAATTAGGACAAAAAAAATCTCAACAAAATCTGTTTGTCATAATAATATATACATTATCATGAAGTTCATGCAATTTTACATAAAATAATGTTATTAATTATTAAAATTATAATTTTATTTATTTTGATAATAAATTTCAGGGGGGTTTGAACCCTGAAACCCCTCTCCTGGCTACGGCCTTGTATCTTTATATTTACATTTAATAAATGCACTATTTGATTCGTTCAATAAAAATGGGCTCTTCTAAAAATTTTCAAGTACCTAATTAAAAGTTTTCTAAGTCAGTTTTCGTGCACGGCATGATGGTAGGATTTATGGAGTTGAGAGTGAGGATAGACGAGAAATTATTAGCGGTTTTATATTTTGTGTAATAAAATAAAGTTATCGTACCTAAACGGTAGGAGGTTAATTTGGGTTATGTTTGATGTTGAAATATTTATGAAGTGTCTATTTTTATCAATATACCAAAGGAGATGTGGAGTAATATTCGAAGATTTATTGATATAAATATAATACACTTTTTTCCTGGCTCCTAAATTTAATAACATAATATAAGGTTAACAGTTAGAGTATAAAACATTTAAAAAAATCTGTGTACTTTCATTTTAAAAACTATTTTATCTTTATTTTGGTAACTTATACACAACAGTTTGAAAGTTTGTAAGTTAAAATGCTGTTAATACTTTTCTACATGCTCTTTTTAAAAAATAAATGAAAAACAAGAGATTAATTTGGAGAAATATGGATTTGCAGATAATTCAGTTTTTTTTTACTTATTTTATTAGGTATATAGGCTATAGCAGAGATTAGGTAAACGTAAATCTGAGTGTTCTGTCAACTTTCTAACGTAATTTTATAGAGTTTTACGTTTATGATTAATTAGATCGTCCACTATATTGTTGTATTAACAATGCAATAGAGACAACACAAAATGTTCAATCCTAAGTCATGCTGATTGAAGCATCGTTTATCTGTTTAATATAAATATTTACTGATGTTTCAAGTTGGGTGCTATTCAATATAATAATATAAATCATTATAATATGTTATTTAATGGTTGTAAAAATCGATTCACGATTATTATAAAATACGAAAACGCTTGATTTTGATACTCACTTTGGGTAAAGAAATGTGACCTACTTCGTTATTTTGTTCTGATTATTTGATTATATTTAATGAATACGAATAAACTGCAAAGACCTTTGTAAATATTAATCTTAATATCGTGGACCTAAACTAATGTTTTTTATTCTTGTGTTTATAACCGTTATTATAATTTTATGTACTGCTTTATAAATAATATAGAACGTATAGTGAACATTTATATTGTATGTAGGAAACATACAAAGAAAGTCTTGTAATATTTGTTATTCACTTCAATGAATACATATTTTATTCACCTATTTGAGTACCTACATAGTATTTTGTTTATTGAACACATAAACTGTACAAATATGTTGCTATTAATATTACTATATTTAATTTGAAAATAATTTGATAGTTCCTAAATATTAAATGTATGAAAGAAACAGTGATTTTCACATGTTTGATTAAAATTATTAAGAGTCAACTTTGAAATGTTTAATATTAGTTTTGATTAAAAGCTTATATCGAAATAAGTACTTAGATAGGTAGAGAAACACTATTCCCAATTTGTTTTTCACATTTTTTTATTTCCCAAAAGTTCTCTTTCTCAATACCATTTTTCCCAAAAATTATTTTTTTCAATACCATTTTTCCTAAAAGTTATTTTTAACAATACCAAA
>JAIPRM010005133.1:0-21206 GCA_025469315.1 Stegophylla sp. TES_Ste_2020 | reverse complement strand
AAAAAAAAAATTGAAGAATTGAGAAATTCAAAAAATGACCTCTCTAAAGTACAATCTAGAGGCGAATCCGGTTTCAAAAAGTTATTGATCGAAACTTTTGGACAAGTATTTCTATACGAAAAGTTGTACACAGAAAGAAAAAAGAAAAATAAACATCATTGTAAAAACACTAGATTCTTCACTTCATTCAGAATCTAAAATACGGATGCTTAAATCTCTGTTAAACGTTAATCTATTCATTTTCTACAATTTTTTTAAGTTTTTTTAACCCTATATAACTTATAATTATTTGTTCATAAAAAATATTTTTACCCCAAAATATTCGCCTTGTAATTCTCTATGTATGAAGTTTCATATAGATCGGTGTTACAAATTATTAAAAACACATTAAAGTGTATAATTTTAAGTAAAACTAATAATTTCTATCAAAAAATAAACTAAACAGTTATAAAACGAAAACTTGACTAACAATTTGAGTTGTCTCTTGTGACTTCGAGATTTTTTCAGTAGTTTTAGAAATACATATGAATAAGTTTATATTAAGTTTTCAGCTCTTAATATCCATACATTAAAAATTGTATGATTTAAAAACTATCAAAAAAACGAGAAATTTCTGAATATTTCAAAATTGTTCAAATGTTTTTAAAAATTGTATGATATATGAGTGTGACTATTTATAGTGGATGAAAGCTTCAAATTTCTAGCTCCATTAATTTGAATGTTATCTCAAAAAAATAAAAAAATTAATTTACAAAAATTCAGGTTATGCCGTTTTTTGTGAATTTTTAAGAAGTCTAGGCTTACGCATGAAAAAAGTATTGAGAATTTGGAAAATGACCTCCCTAAAATACCATTTTACAACATTTCCGATCTATATAGAGTTACCGATTGAAACTTAGGATCAATATCTGGTCTAAAGATATTATTAAATACACTTTATATAATTAGATCATAAATTTTAAAGCAATAATTTTTTTTTTTCAATTGGGTTTTTTTTTACGTGTTGTGTAGTTGGATTTGCAATTAAATCAATAATATTTTACTCTTTTTAAAAAAGTCCATAGTTATAGATAACCATAAGTTGTTTACATATCAAATTGCATGTAAAACTGAAATATAATTCTTTACAAACACATAAGTTTTTTAATTTAGTTGATTAATACAACCAACAAAAATAATAAAAGTAAAAACATCATTTAATAAGGATAAAATATATTTGAGTATATTTTAAATTCACAAGAGTAAAAGTCCTTCATTTTTTAAGACGTATACTTAATAGCTTTAAAATAGTTAAAAAATACAATACTTTTAAAATATGTAATATTTCGTAATTTGTTTGATTTGGGTTTACTAATATTAGTTTCATTTGGTAATTGTTCATCATTAGAAGCACACATATTCATCAATAACAAATGGTCTAGTAACTGAACTAATTTAGATGGATACAGTATTTTAGAAATGTCTTTTGAACCAGAGTTTACTATTTGTTTGGTAGAGGGAATCATTGGGTAATTTGGATCCGAATCAATTTGGTCATATAACTCTTGAATTTGCATTTGATTGCTTGAATCAATTTTAAGTTGCATTGTCGTTGCAGTGACCACAGTGATGACAGCTGACATGGCAATCATTTGCTTCATTTTTTTATGTAAAATTTTCTTCCGGTACAACTTAAAAATATTATACAAATATTATATAAGTATAAAAAATAACATAGGAAAAAAATATGTAACCAACCTTTCGTATTGTTTGTACAACAGATGAGATCAATAGGAACATTTTCAAAAGAACGGAGTTATTTTCTTTCATATCACAACATAGTTGATTTACTATTTGTTTGTGTTTACTAGTAAATTCTTCATTACTTATAAAAAATTTCCAATTCTATAAATACACATAAAAATATATAGTTCATTCATCTGTAAATGCAATTGTAAATATATTTTATTGGGAAAATAAAATTTAATACTTATTTATGAAAAAAGTTACTTGTGTTAGGGAGAAATAATTTCATTGAGATCATTATTTTAAAAATAATTATTTATCTTTTTATGAATCTTTTAACAGAAATAACAATTTATTATGGCTAACTTTTGACTCCTAGATAGCCATTCAACATATGCTTTTTATCTATACTTTACTTTACATAGCTTTAATTTGTTTTTTTTACTTTCACTTCACTTCAATTTGTTTTACTTTACTTTTTTTTTTTATCTAATAAATAAAGAAAAGGAATAAAAGACAATTTTACTAAGATTACAAATATTATGAGAAAAAAGTGTTGTTTTCAAAATTTTTTTGCGCCAAAACATTTTTGATATTACTGTCTACCTATGGATAAATTTTCATAAAATTTGAGTGAAAGAAAAATAGTTTTCAAGTTTTTTCAAAATTTTTGGACAAGTATTTCCATAAGAAAGTGAAGTAGTTACAGTAAAAACAAAAGAAATAAACAACATTGTAAAAATACTAGCATAATAAATTATTTACTAATGCTTAGTGTTAATTTTGTTTCAGTTAAATATTAAGATAATTCTTACCAATGCAGATACATAATCTTTTTCCATTTGATTAATAGTTTTCAGACTGATACCATAAGCTGCAGCCCATTCACTATTAATTGCCGAATCCAATTCCCCATCATCATGAAGATATTTACTGGCAACTAACTACATATATATTTCATTTATTTTAGTAGCAGCTAAAATTAATCAATAGTTTAAAACAATTACCAAAGATATAAGAAATAATTCTGATGATTTTTTGGATTTCAAATAATTTGGATTTGCTATTTTAAGTCGTTCAAAATACATTATGGCCAATACAAATGAACAAGTATATACATATGGTGATTCATCTTCAATATCAGAATGATAATCAAAATCTTCAAATTTCGATATTAATTTCCCTGTTTTGAGTTCTTGAGCTATTTCTGTAATTTAATAATACAAAATTTAAGAATGAATTAAAAATATAATTTTATTTTTTGACCAACTGAATTAAAAAAAAAATAGTATCAAATTAATTGTATATAAGAACAAAGCCATTTATGGTATTTACTAATACTACACCAGAATCACTGAAGGAATGCAAATCGGCAGCGACCAAAATGCACTATAAGCTTAAATTATTACATTAATATGTACTAGATACAGTATAAAATCATATAATATACAAATAAATTAAAGTATCAAATAATATATTTATAATAATACATTATTTATTAGGCCACTGATGAATCTTAAAGCATTTTTTAACGAATTCAAATTTAAAATTCTGTTATCTTTTAAAAATCAAAATTTTAATATTCTTAGATAGGTACCCACGTATAACTTAAAATGACTGATTATTTTTTTTAATATTATCAAGCATGTTCATGCTTGGGTTTGGTGTTATGATATGAAACATTTTCCTCCGGAGTTTTAGAAATATTTTTTTTTTTTTTTTATTAATTTTAACCTTTTTTATCTTAATTAAGTTTTTCAATCTCCTACTAGCAAACATTTCTATAGTCTGGTGTTAGAAAGCAACAAACCTAAATTTCTGTCTCTCCTTGTCTTTCTTTGTTTATTTTAGGAATAAAACAAGATATCTCATTAAGATAACATTAAAATTAAATCCCATAAGACAGTAACATTGTACAAATTATATTCGAAAATTGACTAAATTTTAAAACTAACAAAATTGTCATGCTGGCCAGCCATCCAAGCCAGTCCACTCCTGATCATACCTCTCCCCATCTACACCAATAAAAAAATCTACAAAATTTAATAATTTTGTATCAATTAGTACACTGAATTAATCTACCATATAAATTGCAATAAATATTATACCAGATAATGGCAGACGTCCTAGATTTGAATTGAGTGGAAGTCTATTAAAATTTTCGCAACACAAAGCCGACGTCAACTTGGATAAAAACATCTCGTGGTCCTGTTCACTGTCCAATTTCTAAAACGTTAAACAAAATTATGTATGTCATTACTATTTACTAGTGTTATTGTTACGATAAGAAAGTACTCACCTTGGCGTTTGGCAGTTTTATTCTATTACGAGTTTTCAGGCAATACTTGGACGAAGTCATGACGTTACTTTTTTCACGATTTGAAGAAACGATTCTACTAACAAGTCGTCTGCTACTCAACAGCTTGACAATCTGGCAGACGCGAATAGCGTTTGATATTTGTTGACTAAGACGATATGGTAAACTCGGAAGTAAATTAAAATAACCTACGACCTAAACTATTTTAAGAATGTAAACAACAATACTGAGTCAAACAAAATTGTTGTGCTCTGCATCACAAAACATTAGGAGGAAGCCTATCAATTTATCACAGCTTATCACACACAAATAGATAAAATTTAATGTGCAACCACAGAATATATATAACTATGGGTGCATAAATGGTGCATAATGTCTAGATAATATTATTATTAGAGAATAATAATATTTTCTATATCTGTGCTTCTATATCACAGAATAGATGAAATCTATTCATCTTTCATCTATTCTGTGTCTATATCACGATTTAAGATATTGTGGTCCTATCCATATTTTTATTATCTATGGTTAACAGCGCTAACAATTCACAGCTGTCGTGCTTGCGGGGTGGTAACGTCATGGTAACATTCGTTTTGTTTTATGGTTTTGTTGTGTGCCATGCGCATATCGTCAAATCAAGATATAGGTGTTAAGTGCTGAACACTTGGATAGTGACGGATACTAGGTATTATTCAGAGAAAACAGAAATATTATTATTATTATTATTGTTTGCCTTTTCCCGGTCTGTTTTCTCTGTTTCCGCGAATCTTTCCCGTTATTTGTGCTTGATGGTTTTCAATAAAATTCGGATTTATTAGTTGGCAAAAATGAATTTGTGACAAAAAACACGTCAGCGACGCGAAGCCACACATGACGTGTGACACCGGCTGGAAACGACTGACCACCTCTGCCGGTATTATGTGCATCGTGTTCGTCTAACGATTACTCTTTGAACAACGACAACGCGGAAAGTGTCTGCCGGATACCGATGGCCATAAAAATGTGGTGGCCACTGCTGGTCCTGGTTCTGTTTTCAGATGCGCCGGCATGCCGTTGCCTGGACAAGGAGGATGTGATATTCGCGGTGAATGCGGGCGGTGACGCGCACGTAGACAGCTATGGCATACTGTACCAACGCGACTTCAACAGGATCGGCACCGAATCAGATTATGGCAAGAAATTGTCCATACAGCGCGTCAAGCCGCACGACCAGATACTGTACCAGACCGAAAGGTATTCGCACACCACGTTCGGCTACGACGTGCCCATCATGCAGGATGGTAACTACGTGATGGTGTTGAAATTTAGCGAGGTGTACTTCACCAACAGCGGCCTTAAGGTACTTGCTTAATCCTTAGTGTAGGGTGGCAATACAAATTCCGGTACTGAACGGGACATTTATCTAAATTTTGATGTATGCAAACCCTACTTTAGCATCTCTCGAGCACACTCTTGTGCGTGTATGTACACTGCCATGTCATACATTTCATACTAATAGCCGTCACCTTTTCAGGTGTTTGATGTCGTGTTGAACGAACAACACGTAGTAGTGCCACAGTTGGATATTTACGATAAAGTCGGGTTTGGTTCTGCTCATGACGAATACATTGAATTCACAGTAGACGGCACTACACTATACTGGAGAGGAGAAATATCTAACATCAAAGGAAACCTTGTCCGAGTGGATTTCATAAAAGTACGTACTCAATTAAAAATAGAATTTTGATACTTTAAAAATACTTTTCTTATTCACTAAATCTGTCAAAAAAATGACAAAAAACCGGTAAATTATAATATTGCTAGAATGTTCATAAAATTTAAAATTGTTTTTTAAGATAACTTTAAAAATAATGTTACTAGAAACTTTAAGCATTCACCCACTACCTAACATGGTCACAGGAACATTTCAAAAACATTTGATGAATTTTAAGTTAAATATAGCATTTTGAAATGTTAGAAATTTCTCATTTTTTGAAAGTTTTTATTTCATCAAATTTTTAATTCTTGACATTAAGACTTGAAAATTTAATATAATCTCATTCACATATACATCTAATTGACATGATAAAATCTCGAAAATCATAAATCAACTTTTTTTTCTATAACCGTTTGAAGTAGCATTTTGAAAGAATTTGTTGGTTTTACCTAAAATGTACATAGAAGTATGTACGTTACATAGTACATAGAAAAAAATTAGTTCAACAGATCTATATGAAACTTGGCACCCAAGTAGAGAATTTCATTGCATATATTTTTGTACAATATATTTTACCGACGAATAATTACAAATTTTACAAGGGTTTGTATTAAAAAATTTTTAAGAAATAAGGACAAATATGAAATATTTTTAGTTTACGAATACTCTAAAAAGTTGGTAATGTTTTTTTCCGTCTTTTGTATTTTTCAATAGTGAGAACTAAAATCTGCACACATCATTTATTAAATACCTCATTATTTATTATTCAATGTTGTTACTTGTAGTCTAGTGGTAGTGTCAAAATGACTGGATGCGACGGTACTGGGTTCAAATCTTAACACAGTAAACTAAATTGTTTGCACATTTTCAAATCGTGATTGTCCAAAGGGAACACAATAAACATTAGTACCAATTATTTATGGTGAACCGATGTAGATTTACAATAAAGCTGCTTTTTTATTATGATGTTTATATCTTATTGTGATTTGAAATTACTTTTGTAATATTCATTCAGGTGTAAGAGATTTTTCTCAATTTTAATTTTTCATAAATGTTGCAAAACACAATTATTTTTAGTTTGACATTTTAAGTTCAATGCATTTATATCAATATAGTATGTAAGATCAGTGTACTATCACACAAAATTAATTTTGTTATTCTGGTCAAACTTTGGGAACTTGCTGATTCTAATACTTATTGTTACGTAACTTATCATCTAAATTTAATCATTTACACAAATAACAAATTGCACATGGATTAATTTGTTATTAAATAACAATTGTTAAACATATTGACGATTACTGTTGTATATTAACTGAAGCTCTGCTCAGAATCTCTGCTCTGTTGAAGAAATGATTTATTGATTCTTTAAAATGCAATACACCTAGCCAAAATTATCTCATCCGAGGTATAAAGAATATCCATGGTCTGAAGTATGTCTGGCTTTTTAATTTTATTGTTGTTTTCATGTATTCACACACTAAAGTATTCTATTTACCTTATATAAAAATAAAATCGGTAAAATAATAGTTTATGAAAAATATTTTTTACTTTTTGTATTTAATAATAAGCAAAAATAATTTGTCTTTAAAATGTATTTTGAAGTATCTTGTAAATTAAATTACTATATATTAAATAATGATACCGAAATGTTTTAGGGTGACCGTGATAATCCCAAAGTAAATGCTGTGCTTGTAGCCAAAGGCAGGATCTCAGGTAGGTACAAACTTTGTTTATTGTTTATATTAGATATATAGTTATGTATATATTTTAATTGTTATCATTTAATGTTCTTAGATATTCCAAAGTTACCAGATTTATTCACAGATATTGAACCACAACTAAATGATGACAATGACGTAGAAGATGATCTGTTAATAAATAATGGCAAGGATTCTGTAAAAACAGCGTCATATGCTAGAAATCCAAGTGGTCCTAGAGCGCCTGATCCACAAGATGTTAATTCTATGAAGTTATTGCCGATTTTTGGAGCTTTAGTAGCTTTTTTCGGAGCACTTCTTCTACTATGTAAACTATAATGACTACAATGTGTACATATATGTATATATATATATTTATAAAATTTCTATCTTTCTTTCCTTTTTATGTGTTGTAAACTACAAGACTTCATTTAATTGTTTATTAATTTATTTTAAATATATTTTAATAATATCATAATTAAAGTAAAACAAACAAATTACACACTTCAAAAAGTTGTTAATGGTTACATACATTGTTACTTAATTTTTATTACAGTTGTACATAAAACGTAGTTTCTGCTTATTAGATGTTAATATTTTGTTGTGTTGGAAGCATAATTTCAAACGACTGAGCAATTTAGATCTATTAATTATGCTTCATTAAGATTATAAAATGTGGAAGGGTTAATTGTAATTTTTAAGACTGTTTTTACTATTCACATTTTAAACAATTGACATCAATAAGACCAATATGGAATTTTACAAATATTAAAAAATTAAATTATAAACTATCAAAAATGTATTTTGTTTAACAGTATACCTACTTATAACAAAGCAATAGTTAGGTATTTGTTATGAAATACTTATTTATCATTGCACATATATTTTAAATACAAACATATTAATGATTGTTATCAAAAATCCAAAATATATGTCCAACATTTAAAATAGAATAAAAAAAAACTTTGTTTTGGTATTTTGCATTACTCAGTGAAATGTTAAATGCAGACGTCTTTTAGTCTATAAGTAAAAATCATTGAAATAATATTATTTTTTAAATTGGAACTTACAAATTTTAATACATGTTTAAAAAAAAAATATATAATAAATAATAACAGAATAACATAATAATATTGATAACACAAAAAATATTTTACTATTCCAACCAAAAATAAAAATATCACAAAGATTTTATAATTTAAAAGAATGACTTAAGTTTTTGACTAGACTTAATTGGTTAAAGTCTTATTAGAATATTCTGCATGGAATGTTTGCAGCAATCAAGGAAGGATGAAATAATAATAAAACTATGAAATCTGATTAGTTCACACACCAAAGATATTTGACTAGAGAGGGTTAGGTTAGTTAACTTAACCGTTAATAGTTGGCCTAAGAGTTATTGCACTAGAACAAATTGCATTAGTATACTTTAAATTATTTCCAAGTTAGTGGCTCTCAACATTTGGTGAGTCGTGCACGCTGATGACACTATCCGTATCGGAATTGGTGGAAAACGGCGTTAGTCTTGTGTATGGGATGGGTCTTTTTCTCGCACTACAAAATAATTTTCAACCGTTATTGGACATATTATCGCAGAATTCAAAATATGTGGTGAAAATGAAAATTCAATATTTACCAGCTTGTAAACAAAAAAAACTGCCAAAAAATCAAAACTTAACAAATCTAAATAAAAAAAAAACAAATAAATAAAATGAAAATAACGCACACAAATTATAATTTAGCCATGATGCATAACTTATCTGAAAGCAAAAAAATGGTATGTTTCTCAGGAATAAAATTAAAGTGCACGTACAATTTTTTTTCTTAATTTGGTTTTTCTTCTCTTACAAGCAATACTTCAAATTAGTGTATGTGGTCTACTACTCAGGTCATGAGTGTTATGTGAGGATTCACAATAAAATTAATATTGAATAATAATAAAATAACGTACATAATATTAAATATATACATGTATATATATATATATATATATATATATATATACATATATATATTTGATTTGTACGATTTTTTAAACAAAAATCATTTTTATTTTATAAATATATAGTTATATACCTATAATTTTAAATGATAAAAATAAAATAAAAACAGCAAAATATATTTGAGAAATTAAAATTGTACAATTTTATTTTATTGTAAAGGTAGTAGTAATTTATATCTACATGATCATGCAATAGTAATAATCTACTTAAAAAAATAATTATAATAGTAATAATAATTAAAAGACAATTTAAGCACATAAAAATGGCAAAATAATAAAAATAAATAATAGTCAAAATAATATTTAGTTTTGCTAATCTAATATAGAATTAGCAAAAATAATTTCTACCCTTTCATAAATTAACGGCTCATCATTTATAGGATCATAATATATTGTAATATACACAAAAACAATCTTAGTTATAAAACTGTAATGAATGGACAAAAAAATATTTTTCAATTTACTGTAAAACATTTGATTTGCCATAAATTTACAAAAAGGTTTTATTTTACACACACTGGACAATATTTATACAAAATACATAAACTGATAGCCTGATACCTGTGTTCCAGTCTCATCATCCAAATCGTGATTCAAGCATAATTTAAAATGAGATAGGAACATAATTTTACTATTTTGTTTGAGAATTTGAGTAATTATATTGAACATATTATCTTTAATATAGTTAAAACATTTTATGGAATTGTTAAACTCAGATAAATTTAATTTAAAATAAAATTGGAGGTATAAAACACACACTAACATTGAAATTTACCTTGTGATTCGTCTTCGATCCAAAAAACTAGGCGATCCCCGTCGCCTAGGAATAGATGCAGATCGAGACTTCGAAGTATGGCTAGACACTGAGCTGCTAGAGTCATTGCTAGAACTAGAACTTCGAGTATAATGACTACTCGATGAACTTCCAGTAGAACGTGAACGACTTGAGCTATAGCGGCTTTTCTTAGTATAACATGGTGATGATTTACTACTGCTACTACTGCGACTGCTACTCCTATGTCTTCGAGATGAATGTTTGCGTTTGGTGGATTTATGTTTACGTCTAGGACTTGATTCCTCACTTGAGGAAATCCGTTTCCTCCGAGAACATTCGTCCGAACTATTGGACAATGATCTAGATCGGGATGTACTACCCTTGGTATGCCGACGTGATATAGGTGATTTTTTCTTAGAGTATTTGTCTGTAGAGCGTCGCTTAGATGATGACTTTGATGACTTGTGACGATCAAGGCTTGTATCACTTACACTACTACTGCTGCTACTACGCCTACTTGAACGAGTATGCTTGGATTTTTTCCTTGTATTTGCATCACTATAAAAAGTAAAAAAAATAAGCAAATTAAATGATAAAAATTAACTTAAGGAAAAAAAATTGCTCATCTCATGGTTTTCAACAATAACAAAATATATTACGAAAGTAACAAACCTGTTACTAGTTGAAGAATCCCTGGCACGTTTCCGTTTGACACTTTTCTTCTTAACGGGTTCTGCATCTGAACTCTCACTTGACGTAGAATAAGCCTTAACTTTACGTTTCTTCTCCATTAGCTTTTTTTTTAGATGAAGTAATGCTTGCTCTTGTTTTTCATGTAACTCGAATACTTTTTTGATTTTTTCTGTTGTTATTTCTTTAATTATATTTAAATCAATATCTTCTTCTAACCCTCCTTCTTCACTTGTACCTGTATCTAAAAATATTTGATTAAATCGATCATTTGCCTTTTTAGAATCGGCTTTTATACTTAGATTTTCACTATTTTGTGGTATAAGTTTCAAGTCATCTGTACGTCCATTAGGTTTGGAAACTACCAAGCTATCTTCACTACCTTCACGCAGTGAAAATGTGTATTTGGTACTCTTAACATGTTTTTCATCATAAATTTTTGATTGACCAAATTTCGAGTTCACGTCTTTTGGAGGAGGAGTGTAACATGATTGATTACCATCACTATCATCAGAGATACAAGTTAATTTTTCAGATCGAATAACTGGTTTTTTTGATTCTTTTATAGGACTTTCATTCCTCTTTTTTGAACTATATTTTGTGTCAGCTCTATCAGATTTTTTTTCAAATTTATCTTTATTTGATTTATTATCGTCACGATTTCTTTGATATTTATATGAATATTTATCATGTTCTTTTTCTCTGTCCCTATCACGTTCTTTTACTGGCGTTTTATGTCTGGGTGAATTTTCTTGTTTCTTTGATTCACGAACAATTTCCTTAGACTTTGTTTTATGAAATTCTTCAGCTATTTTATCTTTTTTAGAGCTTTTAGAATGTTCTGATTTAGAATCTTTTTTGCGGTTATCTTCCCGTTCACTTTTAGACCTATTGTCTACTTCTTTTTTATCATTTTTTTGTGATTTATCATTTTCTCTTGAATATTTTTTATTATGATTTTCAGACTCATACTTTTTTTTACTATTTTCACTTGTTACTTTATTAGTCTTACCATCGTCATGCTTGAATTTTAATTCAGAAGAAGTTTTGTTGAATTTTGCTTCATTATTTCTAAAATTAAAGTCAAATCAAATTAATAAATTAAATTATATTAAACAATTATTTAAAAAAAAAAAGTAAACAAAAATATTTTAACTAAGACTTCTACAATAATAATCTTTATTAAATATTAATGTAATATTTATACCTTGGACTTTCTTCAGATGAAGAATTATGTTTTTTTTTGTGTTTTTTTGATTTTTTTTTATCACTTCCCTTTTCTCTGTAAAAACCAAAAAATGTATAAATTATTTTAGTTTAGATGACAAAAATTAGAATACAAAAATATAAATACATTATTTAATAAAAAAATAAAAAGGAAAATATTCTGGAAAAAAATTATCCTGTCATTTTCATCTGAAAAACTATTTTATTTATAATTTATTTAAAATTATTTTATTTTATTTAAAGGTAAATTGAAGTATAAATAACTATTTAAAATCTAATTTAAATGTATCTAAGATTTAAACTATAATTTTCATAATTACATCATTATTAAATAATTTTGCATAGAGTTTTTTAAGTTAAAAATAATTTTTAGATATACTTATTGAAAATATTAAAATACATGAAAAAAATTATATCTAAGTGGTTTTTATTTTCAAAGAACAACAATTTAAAATTAACAATGAGTTTTCAAAGGTAATTTAGATAAATATTACTCTGATTAAAAAAAAAATATAGAAAATAAAATAGTTATTACTTAATTGTTCAATAATAATTATTCATACATCAAATTTAAAATAAATTCATAAATTATTAATATTGATTAAATAACAAAATAAAAAAATAAATAGTTTATAACAATAGAAAAACTAATGTGATTATAATAACAGTATAATATTATTATTTTCTAATTAAATTGTTTACTTAATCATAAATAAATGTATTTGATTTTGAGCAGAATAAGAAAACTTGTTATTTAGTTTCTTTTAGCAAAAATATTATTGTAATAATATCTATATTTTAATATTGTTTTATGTGAGTACACCAGAATATAACGATACTATATGGGAAATCACACCAAAACAAAAATTATTGAATGGAAAACATAGTAACTTACCACTATTTAGTTTAATATCCTTTAATCAGTTTAACTAAACAGTAATCAACAAATAGCCTAATTAAACAAATAGTTTTCACTGGGTATCTAAGTTTATCACAAAAATTCAAAAAGCTACTTCTTATAAAATGATGATCAAAGGTTTACTTAAACAATTATAGTTCTTCAAAACTAAAATGAAATAAATAAACTATTACATAAATAAGATCAAAATTAATCTTTGATCATCAGCTTAGTGGTAAACATTAACTTTTTTCCATAAATCCATCAAATTGTACTAATCATTAACTGGAAAAAATTAAGTCATATACATACTTGTCAGTTTTATGAGATTTTGACTTCTTCTTCTTTCGCTTTTTGTGTTTAGGACTTTTAAACCTAAAATTATAAAATTCAACACTTACTTTTAGTTCAAACGTTAAAAAATGTATGAAATATTTTAAGTAAAAATGTAACTCTTACAGTGGTTCATTTGCTACACTGCTGTCTTTATTTGTTGAGGTGTCATCAGTAATTGTTTGCACAATTGCATTATCCACCTGTAATGCCTTTAACTGGGCCAGAGCTGCTTCTTTTGTCTTTCTTTCTGGATCTAAACTAGAGCCTTCAATAAAAAATTCTGAAATACCAAAAGCATCTCTAAGTCTTGCATTTTTTTTCAATTGTTCATCAGCAAATTGATGTGTATCCTTTACACTGAAAAATAAAAATGTATACAATATTTAAAACACAATATAAGAACTTCTACAAAATTATTAAAATAATGATAAATATCATAATATAATATAAATGTGTTATGTGTATATTTGAGTAGATGCCTAACATAACATTATATATTGCTGTAATGTTTGTATAGTAACATTGAAAGACAAATATATCCTAAAATGAATAGTCACTATATTTGTCAGTTATATCTACTCAATACACAAATAAAATTTAAAATGATTTACATACATTTTATATTTAATTATTCTAGATACCTTAAAAATGATTTTAAGCTATTAATGTTTGCAAATTGTATTCCATTAAGACAAACAGTGTTCAAGCAACCCCAAGGTATTTGATGGAGAAATAATGTGCCTTTCGTATTTAAAGCAGATATGAAGTCAGGAATTGTATTTGTACTATCTGTACAACATTCACAAATATTTTGTTTATTTTTCTTTTTTCGACGTCGTCTAGATCTTTTTTTCTTGATATTAACATTAACTTGTTCAATGGATTTTGTTTCAGCCATAACCATAGCATTAGTTGGATTTTTAAGTACAGATTTTAAGGTCTTTTTCCACACTCGTTTAAAACATTGTTGTTCTACGTTGTTTGGGTTGGACATTTTATACAAAAATAAATGTATTATAACTAAATTAATGAAATGTAAATATAAATTCTATTACAAACGTTAAGTTAAATCTTATCACAATATCGAATATTTGGAAGACTTATTTAAATATTAATTAAATTAATAAATGGAAGACTAGATTAATTAATCACAAAATACTAATATCACATGTAACATTTGGAAGACATAGTTAATATATATATATATACTCATTTATATATATAATATATTTGGACTTAAATAAATCATGGTGGTTTATATTGTAAGTTATTCATGCTTTACATAGTTATATTATATTATTTATTGTTGAATACGAATTTCACTCATTTTTATAAATACTAAGCAAAATAAAAACACATAACTCGTAGAAAAAAAAATACATATACAATAAAATGACGTATACACCACTTATACTGTATACCAGTGGGAGGTGCCTTGAACTTAAGAGGGGGTGGGTTTTAGTATTGATCCATACAGGGATGTAATTTTAGTGATACAACTTTCTTTTGTATACACTGATTACATATTGTTTTTTTAAATTTATATTGATGAATACATTTAAATTGTTAGACAATAATTTAAAAGAAGTCAACTAAATAATAATGCATAAAAAATACAAAAATTTTGAAATATGATTAATGAACATGTAAAAAAAAAAGTTGAAAATGAAACAAACAGCTGTATGTTTGTGTATTCATACAATTTATAAAAATTGAAATAAAATATTTTTAATTTTAAATGTATTAAACATTAAAATATAACTCAAAAATATTTTAAATAAGCTTTTAAAGGTTAAACAAATTATCTTAAATATTTATATACAATAAACTTGTACCAACATTGATCTGTTAATCAATTTAAACATTACAATCAACAATTTTACATCGTAATCAATAAATAAAAAGATGAAAAAGTTTTATTTGGGCAATAATATTTATTTATATTTTATGATAGTTTAAAATATCAAATAAGGGAAACTCCATTTTGGGTATTTAATAAATTTAAATTTAAATTTAAAATATTTTTTAAGTAAATTGTGTTAAAATAATATTATTATAAATTTCAATTAATTTGAAACTAATGTTTACACATGCACAAATAACATAACA
The DNA here is from genome assembly GCA_025469315.1 of Stegophylla sp. TES_Ste_2020. Classification (NCBI taxonomy): domain Eukaryota; kingdom Metazoa; phylum Arthropoda; class Insecta; order Hemiptera; family Aphididae; genus Stegophylla; species Stegophylla sp. TES_Ste_2020. Next base: position 5,731 of record JAIPRM010005133.1, on the reverse strand, counting down.
TTTATCGTTTACTTACATTGGTCTACCAAATTCATCATACTCTGTCCCTGATTTTTGTTTGCCAAGCAACGTATTTCTAAATGAGTTAATTTTTTTTGAAATTTCATCTTGGGAATAACTGAAAAAATAAAAAAATAACAGAAATTACTAATAAGTCGTTACTATGATTCATCATGACACATTCCTAGAGAGATTATATTATTACCCTTGGTCTTCCAGAGACATTTCGAGTTCAATGCACTTCAATTCAACCTTTCTTTTGCGATCGTGGTCCAACAGCTCTTGGTTGGGCTGACGGTTTGCGGCAGAATCAATTTTTGCCAGTTCCTCTTCGGTCTTGAACGATGTCTGATCCTTGACTTTCCTCACGGCCGCCCAGTTACGTTGCACGTATCCATTGGTACCCGACCCGCGGGCCGTGGCCAGACCAATCCCGTTGTACATGTTGCCGTCTGGAGAAAAACAAGAAACAAATGAAATCAAACTCGGTTCATTAAGTAACTTGGTACACGGTGAATCACTACCTTACACCCGCAACGATGGATATTTTCCTCGCTATTATGGGGACATTGGAACATACGAATGTCAGCCCTAACAAGTGCGAGATATAAACGCTCGACAGATCACACACAGTACACAGTAAACGTGTAGAGACGAGAATACGAGTTGGAAACCACAAATAAACCTGATATAAACATAATATATTGTGTTAAATAATAACAGTACTGTACAGACGGCACGCACTAGTTGGATACTAGCGCTATTGCGCTAATGTTTTTCGTTTTAATTTCTTTTATTCTCTTCGTTTTTTACTCAAAACACCAGAGTGAAAGTACCCAAGGTGTAGTCACTGTCTCAGTGATCCAGTCATGTTATCACTTTGGAGCACACGCATGGTTATTACCACAGTTTTTTATAATATAGATATGTATATTTATATAATATATCTGTGGTTATGACACAAAATGTTTTCATATTTAATCAATGATATAACGACACATTGATACATTAATTTTTATTAGCAAATATCTCCGTTGCGTTGCGAAATACACAAATTTTTGAAAACGTGTACATGATCGTGGAAGCAAATCGGTAAATCCGATTCGATGATACTGCGATAGGATTATCAACGAGAGCCGTACCTTTGAAGTATCCATGGTGCATAGACATTTTTTTTTTTAGTTCTTAGGCCGTGACGTTGATCCCAATGAGCCCATTAGCCTACCTAGAGCCGCGCGGTGATAAACGTGTAAACCGTGAATATGAATGTTTTTAGGTTAAAGCGACAATATCACTATAGTTTTTGTATGATAATACATATTTTCGGCCAAAGATCCATAGAATGATAGAACTCTATAGACTATAATCATATTATGGTTAATGGTGTTGCCAGAAATACACTGTTTTATACAAAATGATTTGAGCTGAATATTAGAATTAAGAGTTAACGTCCAGTTCATAGACATAGAGTGTAAACGGATAATAGCGAAAGATACGCATATCAACATGTTTCTCAGAAGTTTAAAATCTTACAGAATTCCAAATGGAGCTGCACCACGTAATGTTCTTTTTGAAGAAACGAATATGAAACAAATATCAGTTCGTCTCAGAGTTTTCCAGGTATCTAGACCGTCTAGCAGTGTTCCATTACCAGACTCGCAGCAGTCTTTAGATGATACTACAACAGGAAAACAGTTCAAATCCGAGAGGAAATCAGTTGTACCGCCCAACTGCAGATATGTGTACCCGGAATTTTTACCAGATCCTAAAATGGAATGGAGAAACTCTTTGCGAGAAAAACTAGAACGCATGGACATGATCCAACGAAGAAAACATATAGATATTCCTGAATTTTATGTTGGTAAGTGATTGACTGTAGTGAATTAATTTAGCCAGATTTACACTGCGTTGAAATCACCTCCAAGCTGAAGTACACTATATTATGAAGTATGTAGTGGCGTAATTAGGATTTTGTATATATGTATTTCAGAAAACAATTTTACAACTGTTAAATAAATTAAGTAGGTATTAATAATAAATAGGGCATAGTAACAGTTTTAAAACTAGATCCAATTTTCTGGGATTAAGGTAACACATAAGAGATGCTTGAATAAAAATTTAAGATCATATAACCAAAAATTAAAAATTATATGCAATAAAAATATAAAAAAAAGTTCCATGTACCTACTACGCAAAAAGAGTTATTTAAGAAGACGTCGCACACGCATGTGTTGTCTCCATCTTACTAACGTGTAACATAGTAAATTTGCGTAGAGCAGAATCCATTTAATGTTGTTAGCTTTAGTATTACAGTAAATTTACCTATTATCAAACTTAAAGGTTAAAGAACATTATCTAGGGCATCTCATAGGATTTTGTTGAAATTTACATTTTAAAGTGAGTTATATCTATGTAAAATATTATGACTTTTAAATGATTATAACTCACTTTAAAATAAAAATCTCAACAAAACCCTATGAGATGCCCTAGATAATGTTTTCACCTTTAAGTTTGATAATAGGTGAATTTACTGTAATACTAAAGCTAACAACCTTAAATGGATTCTGTTGTACGCAAATTTGCTATGTTGTATGTTAATAAGACGGAGACAACATGTGAGAGTGTGACGTCCTCTTAAGCCGAAATTTCAATGTTAAACAGGTGTTCATCGAGATAATTTTTATAAAACATAAATCGTAAATAAAAAAATATTTTGTGTGTCTATTTTAGATTCTGAGCAAAGCGAATAAGATTATGATTTTAACAGTGATGTTTATTTTTATTTTTCCTTTTTTCTCTCTCTTTCTGTGAACACTTTCGTATAGAAATTCTTGTCCAAAAGTTTCGATCAGTATCTCTATAGATTCTAAATCACACTCAGATGGTAATTTAAATAGGTAATTTTACAAATTTTCCAATACTTTTTTCAAAAACTTGGAAAATCTGTCCAAAAAACAGCAGAATATGCTTTACTGGAATTTTCATAAAATAGAAAATTGTGTTACTTTAAAAATAATGTAACTTGAAACTTTCACCAACTACTAAAAATGATTACGAAAACACTCCATAAAAATTTAAAAAATATTTAACCAATTTTGAGTATAATATATTGGAAATTTCGTTTTTTTGGTAGTTTTTATGTAATAAAATTTTTAGTTCCTCATATTAAGACTTGAAATTTTATCACAATCTCACTCTCATATATGTCTAATTGACCTGAAAAAATCTCAAAAATTGTGAGTCGTCTTTTTTCTCTATAAATAAGGTTAGAATTTTGATGAACTTCATTAATTTTACCTAAAATTACACACTTTAATACACATAAAAGAAAATTGGTTCAACCGATCTTTATGAAATTTGATACTTATTATTCACAATATTTAAAGTTATTGTCACTAATTTTTCTAAATATATTATTTTTATGAATAATCAAACCATTAATAATTTATATACTTTTTATATTTTGTGAAAAAATATTTTTTTATATCAGATACTATTTTTGTAAATTTAAATGTTGAAGCTGTATCTATGTAAATTGCATATTAATTTTGAAAAATCTTATGAAATAATACTATATTTTCTAATATTATATTATCGTCATAGTTCATTAAAATATCCATTGAAAAATACAATTAAAATTTAAAATTTGGTAAATTATTATTTCAAAAAAAAAAAAAAATTACTTATTTTAAGAACAATACTTTGTCTAAGTTTATTAATTTTAGTTTACTAAATATTCTTTGCTTTGCCTGTACATTTTCTATTTGCATTTATGACCTTTGCAAATTAGGTCAACGATTATATGCATTTAATCTCTAGGAAGCATTATGGCTGTAACGTCATCGAATCAACATGCTCCAAATAAAGCTACTCGATTTGTTGGTATATGCATTCAACGTTTAGGATGTGGCCTTAGAGCTAATTTTACCTTGAGAAATGTTATAAAGCATGTTGGTAAGTGAAAAAATTATGACTGTACTATGGTAAGTAATATTATTTAATATATTCAGGTACTGAAATGAAATATCAACTTTATGATCCAACAATACAAAAAATTGAAGTTTTACGCTTAGAAAAGCGCCTTGATGATGAATTATTATACTTGAGAGATGCGCCTAATGAATATAGTACATTTGATGAAAATATGGAAGCTGAATATTTACCTGAAGGAGCATCTGTGCCAGTTAATCCTACATTAGTAATATCAATAATAAATAATTACTAAAATAAAAATAGAAACTTTGTTTTATTATTTTCTTTTTTAGGTAAAACTTAAACCAAGACCTTGGCGTGCTAGATGGGAAAGAAAAGGTATGAAAGGATTGGCAGATTTAGGATTAGAAGAAAGATTTTATAAGAGAGCTGACGAATTGGCAACACCCTGGGAAAAATATGATTTAATGAAACAATATAGGTAAATAAAAGTTGTTAAAAATATAATTAATCAAACAATAATTGTATATTCATAAATACTGTTAATTATTGTAGGAAAACCATACCAGAAGAAGAACAGAAAGAAATATTTGCTGAAGTGTACTCAGAATTACATGAAGTCGAAGTTATGCAAAAGAAATTAAAACGTAAAAAAGTATTTGTTAAACCTACCAAGACTTTGTAAAATTATAATAATGATTAATGAAATGAATGTTGTTTAATACCTAAATAAAATATTGCTTTTAATTGAATTGATATTCTTCAATAATTGAAATGTTGAAACAATATGCCTTGCAAGAACTTTTTGTTTGTTTTCAGTTAGATTCTGATTAGTACATTCATTGAATGAAAAACTTATACTTCAGGGCCTAGATCAGTGGGTATTTCCAGCAGAAAATTTTGTTACATGGTACTTTATACAAGGTTATTTTTTAAAATTCTCAATAGATTTTCTTTTGCAAAGAAAACTACCCAAAATTTAAAAAATTGAATTATACCTCAAATGACTGTTAATTCAAAAGATGGTAGATTTTATTTTTATAGCATATTCAATTATTATTTTTAAGGTGGAAAATGCTATACAAGCTTATTTCATTAATACATTTACTTTATTCATATTTTTGCTAAAATCAATTGGGTCTATTTATAATTATTAAATATCTTAAATTTAAAACCTGGTAAATTAGATTATTCTTACAAAAAATTGGAATGGACACAGAAAATGTTGAACACATGCAATATATAAATGACAAAATGTTTTTGTATAATTTACCAAAGTGCTGCTTAAAATTATATTGAAAAAATAGTTTTAACTATCTTCTACATACCAACCAAGATTATCCTACTTAAGGACCAAAGAAATCCCATGATGGAAGTATGTTACACTTTTTAAAACTTTAAACTTCAAGTCATACTTTTATTAATGTACATATTTTTATATGAATAGTATTTAGTTTAGGGTTTGGGTAGAAAATAACTAATCAGATAAAAATACCTTCAATCAGCATTATATATGTTACGCCCCAGTCATGAACTTGCCCATTTCATGAAATGGGCAATTTTTTGCTCAGTTCATGAAATGGACTGTCCATGCGGTCATTTCATGAACTGGGCAAATTTTTATCATTTTTTGCACATTTCATGAACTGGACATACTAAAAACCTGCCCAGTTCACGAATTGGGCAATAAAAATATAAGTATTAATACACGGGTTATACGCAGGCAATTTACATCATTATTATTTTTTTGTTATTATTCTCTAGAGTCTAGATAGAGAGTAGATACCTTCAATTACCG
>JAIPRM010005132.1:0-21209 GCA_025469315.1 Stegophylla sp. TES_Ste_2020 | reverse complement strand
GACGCACTTAGGCTACGTCAAAGTAGTGACCTTTTTCTCTTGGGACGCACTTGGGCGAGACCTTATTCCGGACGCATTCGGAACATTAAATAAGGGACATTTTGGGACGCACTCGGGAGTCGCCCGATTTTTTTCTTAAAATAAAGTTGTTTGTATAGAATATAAACTCATATTAACTAAATAAAATATTTGTAATTTATGGCAGTAGACTATATATTTTGATTTTTCTTACAGTAATTGTAACTTTTGTTTAAAATACATCTGTAATTTAGGTAAAAATAAATACATATTCAAATGCCATAATTCTATAGTTATATATTATTATACTGATATAAATATCAATTACACTATAATATTTTAAAAATTAAACCAAATGTAATATAGTATGTTCTGAATATAACATAACATGCATACAAGTTGTCAAATTGCCTAAACAAAACTCCGTTTACTTTATAAATTTACATAGTTGGGTGATTGGTAACGTATCACAACATTAATGATAAAGCTATATAGATCACAGAGGCGTGTGCAGACTTAAATTTTTGGGGATATGTGCACATATCAATTAGAGTCCCAAAACTTTTAATCATAAATTGTAATCAATTTATTTTATTGTAGGTTAGATTTGGTTATCTTGTATTTTTTTTTTTAACATTTACAATCATATTCATTTGACATTTGGTTAGGAAGCTTCTCAATAGTGCTACCTCACTTATCTGGCATTTATAAATAAAAATTATATGAATACAAAATATCATACGAATAAAATACTTAAGAGAAGAATAAAAACTTAATTTTTATAGTTAATAGTATTATTATCAATGTATTATTTTATATTTTTTGGATTTATGTATGTATATTATCTATTTATGTAGATCCCATACAAAGATTTGTGTTATTTTTTGATACATCCTGTGTTGATTTTAAGTTTGGGGTAGCCATTCGTCCCGGATTTTCTAGGACTTTATTGGTTTTGGAACTCATTTCTTGGTGTCCGAAGAATTCCTTCAGGACATCATTTTGTACCTGGTTTGAGTATACACATAGTTATGTTCCGGAATTTGACTCTGTAGCTTATACGACAATGATATATAAAACCATTAGTTTTTGAAGAATGTGCACAGTACACAAAAGTATATGGTGACAACAAAAAGAAAAACATTAAAATATTATATTTTTATAAAGTATTCGACTATTTTATACATTAAACTAGTTTTAAATTATAGTTTATGTTGAAGATAAAGTATATTTTCTAATTTCAGATATTTAAATTTTGTATATTTTATGTATATTATAGTACCTAATATTAATTGGCGAAAACTGGTAAGATTTTGTTTGGTTAGGTTAATAAAAGTTGTAATTACAAATAGTACAATGAACATAAAGTATAAAATACAAATGAAATTACAGTCAACATTATCATAATTATTACATGAAAAATTGTTTTTTTTATTAATATTTTTAAAGATTCTTTCATATAGATAGGTAATCAACATTGTAGCGATATATATATACAACTATTCCAACTGCGTATAATATATAACTGTCAAGGAGGAAGCCTCTTTTGGGCGCCTCACTTTAATGCGTCACTGAATGAATGCATGTTATATAAATTTAATCTTACGAAACCAAAAATTTTAATTCAGTTTTAATAAACAATGTATGAATTTTCAAAATTTTTTTATTTTTTTGATTACTTAAGTACACCTGTCAACTGACACAATCCAAATTAGACTTTTGGTCTTACAATTAGGGTCTCAGTTAATGCATTCGGGAGTGCCTGTGCACCCTCGGCACCCCCTGTGAGCATGCCAATGATAAATCTGTATTATAAATATTGATCATTTGGTACATATATATTATAATATTTTTATTTAAAATTTGAGATAATTCTAGAACATGAAGTTAATATAAATTGGAAACAACCACAAAGCGATAAAACAAATTTCGGTATTTGGTAATTTTATCCAGCGCGTATTCTGAGCATCCACGTTGAGCGACTTTGGCAATTTAGTTTCTAAATATAAGAAGATCTACATTTGAATAAGCTTATGAGTATTTTAAACTTAAAAAAAATAAATTTAACATTTTATGAAAATAAATCTATAACTTTTTGGATTAACAGTAATTTGGACTGTTATTTTAATTTTAAATGCTTGTAAATAATAATTCATTGAGCCAGTGTTTGGAGAAATTCTATCTCCGCTAGGAAAACACATGAAAAATGTAAATTTTTTTTTTTTTTTAATATTTGTCAACAAACATAAAAATCAGTAAAACATTTTTTAATAAAAAAAAAAATACTAACGGATTAAAAACTAAAAGTAGTGTGTTTGTTTGATTGAAAGAAATTGTTTTCAATTAAAATTATCAATATCAAACAAATTCTATATTTTAACGAATATAGGTATAAAAAGTATTGACCAACGATGAAAATTTAGTTTACGACATATTTTATTGTTTTTATTTAATTTTTCGGTTGTTTTTCATAAGGCTCGTTAAAACAATTGAGAATTTCGAATGAGGTAATTTATAGATGTTAGTTATTTGTTGATTATCAATTATTTATTTTAATAGAGTGTATTCTTATGAAATTAATTAATTTATATTTCTGTTGAGAATTTTAATCGAAAATATATGTTTTCATAAAAAATGTCTTCTCAATGACCAACATACAAATCAAAATCGAGGTTCAACACCAAATAAACTGTATTTATTTATTAGTTACTGCCAACTGGTGTGAAAACGGTTGCAGCCAAACGAAATTTTAAATACAAATCGGTTTTTCATAACAACGTTGCATTTTTTTTGATAAGATGTTATAATGTACATTACATTGCATGCACTTAATTGTTTCTTCGTAGAATATCGCCTTGAAGTTATAAAATGATGATGTTTATAAAATAAGGGACAAAAAAGATAGTGTATTGCATTAAAAGAAAAAAAAAACGGTAGTACCTATATAGTATAAGTGAAAACACGTAGTGAATATAATATTAAATTACGCAGATAAGCAGCTACTTGAATTCTTAGACAGACATTAAAAATATGCAACGAAGTAATTTTTTTTTTCAAAATAATTTGTTGTGTCTTAAAATGAAGTTATATTATGCATATTACAATCGTAATTTTTGTTTATAAAAACTTTTAATCACTCTCAAACGTAGAATTTTACACGAATCAATGTTTTTCAATTGTTTAAATTTATTAAAATAATATCTTCAAGTTATGTTTGCCAAAATGCGAAAATATGTAAAATTAAATTATTTGCTTAGTATTATTAGATCTCAAATCAAGGATAGAGCCAGAACTTTTATAAGAGAGAGGGAATTGCACTAAATATCAAAAACATTCATATTACGAGGTGGCAATTTAAATGTATTTATTAGTAACATTATAATGACTAATGTTATAGACGATAATCAAGTTACAACCTCGCAAACGTTTATCTACTTCTTCTCCTTCTAAGTATTTTTGTTAAGTTAAAATTTGTTTTGTATAACGCAAAACCGACTCTCATTAATTCAAAATAAATCGAAAAACTGAAAGAAAAAGTAAAACTTCATGAAATAATACATTTGGCAGATCTTTGATATATAAATCATTTAAAATGTTTTTTGAACCGATTTTTAAGATACTGTGTATGTAACTATGTACGTACACCTATACGAGAGAAAGTTTGTATGAAAATTAAAATATTTAATTCACCAAATAAGGCATCGTAAATATCGTAAACGCAATGAAATAATAGTAAAAATAAATCATTTAATTAAAGATTTTCGAACATTTGCATTGTTCGAAGAGAGGGGAAGTTGAAATACCATTTCTCCCTACCTACGCCCTTGTCCTGAATCTAATTTGTAGTTCTCTCGAATTCTTATGCGATGATTTTTCACAAACGTGGAAGTAACCAAATTCCAATCACTAATTTATCGTAGTTTTTCATAATTTCAATAAATTCATAAATAAAACAATTGAGAATTTCGAATACATAAATATTTAACATTTTTTTTTTCTATTTTCAGTTAATAATGGGATATAAAACTAAAAAATAATTATTTTTGTAATATTGATAAACTTTATATAATATTTAAGTAAAATTATCTCATATAAACTGAAGCTACATTCAGAATCATATTATTAAAGAAGTGGTTTATCGTTTCTTTTAAATTTAACATACTCACCACATCCCACCCGTGGAACGAAGAATACCCAAGGTGCAAAGTATGCCCATGTTTTTAAGTTTTTTCTTAAGCGTTATTCCCACGACATCTGTAATTTAAATATTAATATACAAATTTTGTAATACGTATGTGTAGGTTGCCAACTGATTTTACTCTTATGTAACGAACCCATTCACACGCGATAGTAATGTTCATATAAATTATGGAATCGATTGATTTATCACTAATTATTGGTCATTCTTATTATTTTGATATGTCCTGGGTAATGTTTATATATCTACAGTGTGTCAACAGGGCTGAATTTATCATTTTGTCACCTTGGAACTATATTATTTTTCTCCCTCTCCCCACACCATAATTTGCTAAACGGTTTTCATTTTTTTTCTTTTATTCGTTTAGAATCTAAAATATGTAAATGTATATTTTCGGATTTCGGAAAATTTGTAATAGAATAATATGTAACATAAAATTATTCATTCATATTTTTTAAGTACAGAATTATCGATCGAGGTGGTTGGCAAACTATAATGTTCCGCAGTCAAAGGATTGGTTACGGAAAAACAGTATACTAACTATATGCACTGGTACATATTTTTATTTACGTATGAAAGCGAATTCATTCACTGCATCAATAATTCAAAAATACATTGTATTCTATTCAGTTGACGTATACTTATACAAAATCAGGGGCGATCCCAAGGGGAAGTTATCAGGTCACATCCCTTCTTATACGATTTTGAACACCCTTGAAAAAATAATAATATAGAATATTTTTAGATTTAAAAAACTTTAAACTTGACAATAAAAGTTGTTTAAGTTTTTGATCAAAATATTTTTGGTCTAATTTAATATTTTATCGTCTATTTTTTTAGTAAGAATCATGATTATATGTATACATAATCGTACTAAAAATTCAATTGGTTGTCGGGCAAACAGGTAAATCCTATATTGTTCGCGATTATGCGTGAAACCTCTATAACTATTATTATTATTATTATTATTACTATTATTCATTATTTACTTTTGTTTATTTTTAGTGAAATTAAATATTTTTTAAGCAGGAAATCTTTGTATTAGAATATGTAGAACATATTTTATCACTGTTCTTCAATAATTAAAACATGGTTCAGTAGTTAAACTTGTATTTTGTAATATATGGTTTTTCATTTTATAAGTTTTCTTTAAAAGACTAAAAATTTGTGAAAGTTAAAAAAACTGAGATATTGTATAACTAAATTTAAATACCTTAATAAGTAAAAAGTTTTAGTATTTTTAAATCACAGTATGTAAAATATTAAAATTCGTAGAAAATATAATTTGTATTACAATTTTTACTTTTTTTACATTTTATTCATCCATATGAAGGTATTAATATCTTATTAAATTATGATAACCCTGTAGCCTGTAGGGATTAAAATAAATACTGGTAAGTTTATGAAAATAATTTGTCAACCCTCCCTGTGGGAAAATCCTAGCTACACGCTAGTACAAAACGTATTTGAAAACAGAAGTGTCGACGATGAGAATGACGTAAATTTGTGAAAGAATTAAATCATTAATCTGTATTTTGTTTTTCTAGTACATTTTGAATATTATGGTATAGTGTGATAAAAATCTGTTTTCCAGTAAGCCAATAGCATTTTGCCACATCTGCTGTACAACTATTTTCGTCTAAACTTGGACAACAATGATTTGTAATAATTATTTTTACACTACGGTCGTCCACTAGTTGATCTCGATCATAGACCGTAGGGTAACTGGTAAGGTTATCTTCATTAAATAACATCGTCTAAATAAGGACTCATCATTGAAGTCAATGACTTATCATTGAAAGTGAAAAACGAGACTACGAACACGTCGCACGGATACTACGTTTTTTCATTCCGAAATAGGTTTCATCCGGTTTTTATGTTCTCAAAACAGGCATATCGCGTTTTATGCGTAATTTTCTTTATAGAAATACCAATGCACGACTAAAGTTTTCGATTCTGAGTGAAGGCCGTGTTTAGGGAGTTCCGAACGGGGCTTCTGCCCGGGTGGCAGTAATTTCATGAAACTTATAAAAATTATACCAAAAATTTATTATTATGTAATATATCAGTATTCAGTATATGTTTTTACTCTCTTGATTTATAATCAGGTAACTAAGGAAATTGAAATGAAACGATATTTGATGTTGATAACTTTAATAGCTTGTTATGAATAGAAAATAATAAGCTACTACACACTAATAATATGAAAATAGTTATAGATGTATAGCCTATACATCTATAATCATCTTCTATAATTCATTCATTACATAACTTTAAATTTGTATATTATAGAAGTACATTTTTCCATAAATCTGCACAGTTTTTGAATTAGTTATTTACTAATGTATTATTATCATCTTACTATGATAAGATACATTTAAAGTTAATATCCAAAAATTAAAAATCAAGAAAGTTAACATGCAGACTTACACTTGCCATCGTTTATAAAAAATCACAATATATCAATCAGTGGTGTTGCAAATTTATTCACTGAATATATTTTATTTCCATCTACCACGAAAAAGATAAAATAATATTCAGGATCTATTGTTGGCGAAGAAAATTTTAAATCGTTGGACATAGTAAAAACATAGAAGTATGTAAGTAAAAATTTCACATAGTAAGTGAAAATGTACTCATTATTAGCCGCTCAAAAATCTCAATATAAATGAAATTAAAATGTTTATTTTTAAAGAAATTAATCTTCTTTTTTTTATTTGTTTACTATGTATATTGTAATTTATTCTATATAGTATACTACGTACATTTATATGTGTATCGTTTTTAATTTATCTATTTCTACAAAAAAATTATTTAAAGCCTTTAAAATGGAATTTTATTGAGACAAAATAGGGGTGAGCGAGTGGGTGGCAAATATAGTATTTTCGAAAAATCCATTCACGTTTAGAACATCCAATTTAGATGTCACACGATATTTTTAAAACTCAAATTCCTCAATAACTGTACTTTTACAATGTAGGTAATCGAAATTTTTGGACGCCTTCTATTCGTATGACGTACAGATAACACCTACACCTACGCATCTGAATCCGACAATATTAATAATCTATGTGCGCATTCGATTACTCGACGAATGTGATATAGGAATCGCGTGAGTATATTCGTCCCTGAGTGTTATGCGAAGAGGTGTAAAACGACTAGTGTGTGGCAAGGTTTACACATCATTTCCGTTGCAATATAATTACTCGATGCACTTTTTCGTTCCACTCGAAAGCGCGTATACGGGCGTATTATGCAAAAAGAAAAAAAAAATTTCAATGCAATCCGTTTTCGGTCAAAACCTTCCGCGTTTGGAGTTTAATGCGTATCATTGGGCGCGTCCCGTAAACGCAATCGAAAATTACCGCTAAATTTCAAGATGGTGTTATAACATCAGCTCACTAAACGATATTATGTGCACAATAATATGCAAAACAATAAACGACCAATGAAATTTTATTATATTTTTATTGCACTACGGGAAATTGCAATACAGCTGCAATGACGTCCGTGCAAGAACAATGAACCAATCCTACGTTTACATACGTTCACTGCGATTTATGCGTCCGTAAGATTGAATATTGAACAGTACTAATGTGTGTAGTACGTCATTTTCTAAACTAGATGTCAATACTCGCATGATCGTTACTATAATAATATGTGATAATCACAAGATAAGTAAATGAAGATATACGGTTCGATTTTAGCAACAGTAACAAGAAAATCCTTCTTATACGCGCAACGCTAGACGCAAATATCAGGCATTGCTTAAATTAGTAAAACCCCACTAATCTAAGGATGGTTTCCTCCCAATCTTTAAAAATAATTATCATACCAAGACCCAGATCTATTTAAAACACATTTATAATGTACAAGGAATCTAGTAGCATTTATTTATTTAGAATAATAGTATTATTAATTTTTTTGATACATTTTTAACTTTAAAATAATTTATTAGCTTATAATATAAATTACTATTTAGCAGTACCTGATCTAGTAGAAGGCGAGTGGTGGTTCTTGCCCCGGGCGCCGTATATTTAGAGGCGCCTCAATATCAAAGGATTTTTTTTAAAGATATTAAAAATTAAGGAAGGGGGTGTTAACATTTTATTTACTCCGGGTGATAAATAGTCTAGGTTAGGGTGACCATACGTCCTGTTTTATACAGGATTATCCTTTACTTCAGCTCTGTGTCCTGTTGTTCTGACAACTTCTCTCAGGACGCTTTTTGTCCCGTAATTTCAAGTCTGTCTCATATTAATCCCGTTTTTTGACTTACTGTTGATTTAAAATTTTTGAAATTTTCGAAATGAAATTATTGAATAAAATAATGTAAGAATCTAGAAGTCTGTTGGATACCATTATTAGATAAATTATAATCGTAAAATGAATTAACAAGTTTTTTAGAAAGTAAAGTATACAATATTATGCATGAATAAAGGATTTGAAGAAATTTTAAAATGTATCAATTTAGTTTCATTATGTTATTTGATGTTTTTCAAAATAATGTTTTTATGTGTTTAAATTTAATCTATAATAGGTAGTTTAAAAATTATACTTTTTTCACGGTTCAAAAACATAAATATATATATATTTATTAAATACCTATTTATTTAAAAATATTATGAAAAATATTTTTGTCCTGTATTTTATTTTCTTAAATATGGTCACCCTAGTCTAGGTCCAACAGTGCTATTTAGAAAAGATACATTCACATACTATATAATATTATTATACCTATTGCTTCAAATATTCTTTAAAATACAATAATAATATTAAGTCACTAGACCAATATTCACAATTATAGCCACATAAATAGCGTTCATTATTATTATTATTATCAGACCATTACATTATAAATCTAAAATCTAAAATATTTCAAATCATCAATGCTAAAATAATGAATTTAAACAAATATAACATCGGAAAATACAATTTAAAAACTAAATAGGCGTTACTGTAAAAATTGAGTATTATTCAATTTTGGGGGTTGTTAACTTCAAGGTTGGTGGTGTTAAATCCCTTTGGCACCCTATTAATTGGGTACCCTATATGGTTCATCTATATACATATATCGTGAAAAATTGACAAAAAACGGCAAAATATGCAATTACCGTAACTTCCGTAAAATTTAAAATTGCTTTTTAACATATCTTTAAAAATAATGCAGCTAGGATTTGAAATTTTCACCGACTACTAAAAATGGTCACGAGAACATTTAAGAGAAATTTTAAAAAGATTCGATCAATTTTGAATTAAGTGCAGCATTTTGAAAATTTCGGAAACCGCTCGATTTTGTTATTTTTTATGTAATACAATTTTTGATTTTTGATATTAAGACTTGAAAATTTAATATGACCTCACTGATATATATATATATATATATATATATATATATGTCTAATTAAACTCAAAAAATGTTGAAAATAGTTAGTGAACTTTTTTCTCTATAGTTACATTATATTTGAAGTTAGAATTTCGACGAAATTCGTTAGTTCCACTTAAAATAATAATTGAATTATCTATTTTTGTTTCATATAATTTATACCAAAATTATATATGTAACATGTAAAACAAATTTAGGGAAATATAACATTATATTAAATTTATGCTTTTATGGTTTATATTTTGATACTGTATTAATAATTAATATAGTTTAATATGCATGTTTCATAGCAAATAATCGGCCTTTGGTTGATGGGCGCTACTAGTGAAATTTATAAAATTAGAAAAATAGTGACTAAAATAGTATAGTAAAAAAAAACGCTCATTCGTAACAGGAGTGTTATGTTATTTTCACTCTATACTGTGATTCATAGAAAAATTATTCTGTTGCATGGCTTAATATATACGTATGACAGCAATTTTACTAAAATCTGTACAAGTAGCGCATTTGTCGAAAAACTGACAAATCCAAATTAATTTCATGATAATTATGACGTCAGTCGGCAAAGACTTTGATATGAAAACCATATTGATAGTATCTGGCACAGATAATAAACGATTAGTTAGTGCCGGCTGACGTCATGACACGCGTATCACAGAGTTGCTGTCATATCTAAGTATTAAGCCATGATTCGGTGGTATATTAATGATCTAATTAACAAAGTATGTCTGCAACTTATCGCAAGTACTCAATATTCGTCCGAGTTCGTTCGCACTAATGATCACAGTTATTTTCACTATCAGTTAATACGAATTCTGATTTATTTTGTTTGTGTACATAAATGTTTTTTCGACTTTACATAACAGGTTAATTAGTTCATGATTATGACCACTACGAAAATTATTCAATTGAAAAGAAAAAACGAATTTAATCGTTTCTTCGGTGACCATCATCAAAGCTGCGCGACTAATAAGTTGCTGATATACCTTGTTAATTATATCATAAATATATTAAATTTAACCACAGAATATCTATAATACTCAAAATATCTATGATTTTACTATGAATGATGTATTATAAACGCAGCCTATATACTGACATATCAGTATTGAAAATTTGTATTTAAAATTTTAGATTCTGAAGGGCGTGAAGAAGCCAGTATGATTACAATGATGATTAGTTTTTTTCTTATAGAAATACTATACTTTTTCGTATACAGATACTTATCCAAAGTCTTGATCAGTAACTTTTTAAAACCATATTTGCCTCTAGATAGTACCTTAAAGATATAATTTTTTTAATTTCTTAATCCTTCAATTTTTATTTTGGGAAAAACTACCTAAAATTTAACAGAAAAGATTCGGATACTATCATTTTTTGATCTCAACGAAAATTTTAATATTGACAGACTATAACATGAAAAACATTTTGGCACAAGATAATTTTGAGAGTGTAAAAAAAAAATTTAGAAATTTTTCTAACACTTTTTTTTCATATTAATTTTTTTTCCTTTTCTTTATTTATTAAATAAAAAAAAGTAAAGTAAAGTTAAGTAAAGTATAGACAAGAAAGCTGAACAAACTTCGCATTACGGATATTCTTCGCTCTTCGAGTCAGATGCTCTTGGTGAGTGTATTGAAAATGACAACTATTATTGTTCTTTATGTAGTTAACTTCCTTCGTTTAGAATCGTCTTATTAAAAAAATGATTTATCGTTTCTTTAAAATTTTATACACCCACCAAGAGTGACCATAGGAGCAAAGAATATCCGTGGTGCGAAATATGTTCAGCTTTTTTGTCTTTACTTATTTTACTTTTTAAATTTAATTCACCAACATATTTTCTATCATGGTTGACCGGCCCAGGCGGACCTTTCCTCCCGGGCCAGTCTGCCCCTGTATTACATATCTTTACGATTTATTGGATATATTTCTAAATAAGCTTAAATTTTTTTTGTGAAAATCATGATTTTTGCATTTAAAAAACACATTATTTATTTCTAGAATATTTTAGATTCCGAGCGGATTAAAATGAATTAATTGTTTTCATGAATAATGAAATCGATGCAGATTATTATGTTATTACTTATTCTAAATGTAATATCACTTAAATCATGAAAATATTAACAATACTGTTGCTCAAAGACGAATTTTGTAAAGAATGTAAAAATGTAACAATTTTTAAACATACCTACTCAATATAAAACTGACAATAATATTGTTGTCTATAATTAACTGAAGCTCAGCTCAGAATCATTTTATTCAAACAATAATTTATCGTTTCTTTCAAAATCAGCATACCCATCAAGAGTATCTCACCCGAGGAGTGAAAAATACCCATATTGCGAAGTTTGTCGGGATTTTCTATTTAAAATGTATATTTTATCATAAATTTGACGTTGGACAATAATTTTGTGAATCTTAAAATTTTAATTCATAAAATTATTTTAAAATCGTATCAACTAGTATTTAGTAGCTATTATGTACGGGATGTAATTTAATGAATTATGATTCGTATAAAATTGATGAAGACATATTAATTGAATAATGAATTAATGGCTGCTTTTTAATTCAATATTTCGGTGTTTCTATTGAAAGTAGGTATTATTTAAAGTACAGAACTATGATATTTTCATCAGTATTATTAGTTTTTCATTTTGTCTATTTTGTATCTTATAATAAAAAAAAAAAATGTATTTTTAGACTACATTTGTCTCTTTTTAAGAACAAAGTAACAATTTACTACAACATTTGAGCATTATGTTCCGACAGTTTTGTGCCCAAATAATAATAGTTATAATAATTAGTAGCCAGATGTTATGAATTATGTAGATTACGTTTTTTGAAACGGTTTATATCTAATGCTTTCTTAGATTAAATAAATGTTTTAATGGGAAATAGTAAGTTTCTTCGCAAGAGGCTCTGGTAAAGGATTTAATATGTTAATTTCTACAAGAATAGAAAAATGAAATATGTAAGTTCCTATACTATACAACACTAGCAGACTTCACGGTTGACTGCGTTTTGCCTAAAAATAGAGTTGAAACATACATATTAATAATGTCGTGTATTATCTGCTTCTTGCAGTGATTGTTGAATTTGACACAATATAAAGTGATTGGTTTAGTGATTTATTGTGAACGTATAAAAATATTCCGAAAAAATTATTTTCATAAACTTAATTTTACTAAAATTGTTTATTTTGTCTTTTTAATAATAAATGAAAACCGTTTATAGATTAATGATGATTGATGAGTAAAAATATTTCATTTTACAACATATTACTTTCATTACTTTCAAACATGTATTTTAACATATTTTTCTGGTTACGTAGAAAATAACATATATACTTTTTTCAGTCATTTAAGAATTAACATATTTTTTTCGGTAATGTAGGAACTAACATGTGTATATTTTTCTGCCGTATAGGATCTAATATTTAAAATTCTTTTAGTCATGTAAGAACAACAAATGTGTTTTTTTTTTTTAACTGCTATGTCTCCTATAAGTACCCGTTATAGTTCACCTGTTTCACCATAATTTTAACTAATTTTTATGTTGAGTTTTTTTTTTGCTTTTTAGAATTGTTTTATATTTACCAATATTTCACGCCACTTACAAATGTTTACCGCTAATTGTAAGAAAAATCATCAGTTATTTTTCTTTTCATTTATATTTATATCGAAAATAATATGATTTTAAGAATAACTGCCACATAAAAATTATTTCATTTATTGCTCATTATACATTTTATAGGTTTGTTTATTGGTTATTGTAATAATTAATTCAAAAATTATTTGAAGTCGTTTTCATAAATAATTTTCAGAATTGATTTTATATTCTTTCAGTCATATTTACATTTTTTTAAGAGCCTTTTTTTTTATAAGTTTTTAATGATATCAACTTCTGTGCTAAGATAATAATTATAATGTTAGACCGATAAGTTTATAGGTGTAACAATAAATAAGTTGGTTGATTAGTTAAGTTACCGTTTTAAATTTAATTTAAAAATTAAAAGTTTTTTCTACTAATAATAATATATTCTAAGTTACCACGTTCATATCATAGTGATGTGCTGAGTCATATTTACGGGGGCTGATGTGGCTGTTGCTCCACACGAAATATAAAGAAAATTCGTAAGATTAATAATGTTTTAAGCAAGTTTACCTCTCCTCCCTACTAGGAAGGGTCAAGTACCTACAACTTATAATACAGTATTTTAGATTCTTAGTAAAGCTTAAAGATGCGGTTTTACAATGATTTTTTTTTATATATTTCTGAAAACATATTTTTATAATCGAAATTGGCTTGGATTAGTACGATTAATAAATGTTTCGGGTTGAAAATTTTGGTTCCATGGAACTTTAAGAAAGTTATTTTTCCTTTATTCTCAATAGTTTTTTCAAAAACAAGGATAAACTATCGTCCATTAAAGCGAAAAAGGTTTAAAGTCAAAATTTTTACAAAACTGTTTTTTATCACATGAAATAACTAATTGTCTTCAATCAGAACCTTATACAATTTTGAATTTTAGTCGCACTTAACGTTTTCTTTTGTCAATAGTTTTTTTCGCATGTTTTTCTATTAATGTAAAAAAAAATTTGTAAGTATTTTTATTTATTTCATCGAAAAAAAGGCGTAGATATGTTTTCGTTATTATTTTTCATAACGTTTACAAATTACGTAAGGGTTGAAAATAGTGTACAAGCCTACTTAAATACAATACTTTATTAAAACCCATTGAGTCAATTTCCAATTATGTCAAAATACGGAAAAATAGATCATTTTCAAGCATAATTAAATCGACATCCTGTATTCCGTTATTATTCTATTGCACATATTCAATATAAAACTGACAACAGTTAGCCTCACCTCCCCCCATTAAAATAAAAATTCTGGATACGCGCCTGGTACCCGGCTTACGATGGTATAGTGTGATTTTAAAATAACATATACGACATATTTTGTGAATAAATCAATTTGTTAAATCGTATTATGGTAAAGTTCTTTTTTTACTCGCATACACACACACACACACACACACACACACATATACACACACACACACACACGCCTACACATTCACGTGCATTCGCGGTCAACTCAACGGACTGCTACGACTACACTACTACGGTGAACGCGTCAGTACAATCACTCGTCTATGAACCGCCGATAGTGTACGAATATAATAATAATAATAATATGCGCTCTTAGATTCCGATAAAGACGTATCGTAATAATAATTATTACTTATAAATATACGAATGCACACGACGTATAAAATCTGTTATACACAGACTCTATTATGACATTCAGCGCATAATATAGACTGTTTATCGCTGCACACGACGAGGGTCGATCTATATGTATATAATATAATATATATATACATGCAGTACCAGTGTAATATTTGAATCATTAAGATAAGACCAAGTCGAACAAAAAAGAAAAAAAAAATAATAATAATAATAATAAAAATCGCTGCCATTTTGGAACGCCCGATGACCGAGTGCTATGCCAGACTGTTTCGGTCTGTGCCGGTTATTCGGTCGGAAACACTCGAACGGCACGATGGGAAATGGAATCCATAAACCGCGAGAGAACAACGTGGTGGTGCCGACAGGCGACAACAGTAAGTACCTAATAGTATAATAATTATTTTAAATTTTAAATTTTATTCGCGTTCTATCCGTATGATAAAATTTTATCGGAATCCGATCGTATTTTTTTTTTTTTTTATTTTCCTCGATTATTAATTCGCGTTTTGAAACATTATTTTTTTTACGACGCAAGTCTTGCCTATTATAAACTCGCCATATTAGTAGATACTTACTACGGTTGCGTAGGTACACACCATTTTTTATTGTTTTTGCTGGTTGTGTTTTTAGATATCATGGTTATTATTTTATAATAAAATAGTTATACCCTTATGGTGTTAATAAAATTATTTTGTCTAACACTTGTTGAGTTATAGGTTTAGCGACTAAATATTTTCAGAGAACCGAATTTATTTCATTTCTTTGTACTGCTATAAATTATGATTTTTTACAAAATTATTTGGTTGATCATCATTTATATTTTTTTAATCAAACATTATACCTACTAGTTATTACAGTGTATTAACAATAGTAATTAAAGCGGACAATTTTAATATATTTTATTCCAAACTTCAATTTTTTTACTAAATTTTGTCATATTTGTTTAAGTGTATCACTACATACGTAACTGTCGTAACCTAGGTATTTTCGTATTTATTATTTTTAATTTTTAATAGATTTTCACGTTAAACTCTGAAAAATTTCATTTTACCGACTCAAATGCTACTAAATGATATTTAGATAAAAAGTGTTAGACAAAATAATTTTATTAACACCATAAGGGTATAACTATTTTATTATAAAATAATAACCATGATATCTAAAATTATTTTATGATTTTACACAATTTTAGAAATAATTATAGCAGTAAACAATTTTAAGTAAATTTTATTATATTTTTTGCGACTATTATTACAACGATCATTGAAGAATACAAAACGATTTATAGATGTAGCAAATTTATTTAAATAATTGTGTTTAGTAGGTAGCGTGATCCAAAATCATTTGTTTCATATTGACTGTTTGTCATCTTGCACTTTGTTGTTTCGGTATAAATATTGAACAAATTCACAATTATATAATATAAAAATATAAACGTTTCGGCTAGAAAATAAAAAAATGTGTTTACGTATATTTGTAGGCACCAGTTCGGTTTTTTTTTTTGTTATTTTTACTTTTATTATTATTATACATTTTTATTTATTCTCTACGACATTTTACCAGGATCGTGCAAATTTAAATATATTACTTCAAATAATATTTTAATATCTTTGATTCGCACACTTCCATTTATTATTTTATAGTTTTTTAACTCAATTTAAAATCACAGGACAAAATAACACTGTCGTTAACTGTTATGATGATAAATAATTAAACTCAACTGTTTTCATTTTGGTGATCTCGGATATCGTTTGTAAGTACATAATACAGCTTACATATTCGATAACACGAATTCACACAAAACAACAACGAAATGCATTAAATTACCTATCTGCTAGTATTTCGAATAATGGAATAATAATTACGATAAGCGTATTTTGTTTTAATACATACCTTGTAACTTTATTTTCATTGCGGAAATAAATTGTTTTATATGGGATTTAAACGAACGTATTCAAAAACCAATAATTTTCTAAACGTTGTGTAAATAAATCGTAAACATAATTAGGATCGACAATTACCTATTGTACCTATTGTATCACCGGGTCATCGTGGGATGATAATAACAACCGGTTTCGATTTACAAACTGTATAGTGAATATGTTGTCATCGCCGCGAAGGAGTACCTTGTCAACCTTGTCTTACTAAAGAATTGAATGACTCGGTTGGACAAATAAGTTAAAAACTATTTTTTTCCCGAACAAAATAACGTTCTGGTATATTTTTTGCAGCAAAACCGTTGTTTGCTATACCATAGTAAAAATGCTGATTATTTAATTTTTTTTTTTGTAAAATGTGAAATTCTCAATACAATAATTACTACTAAATGTAATAATTGTTTACCATATAAACTTTACATATTCCATAATAATATTTAGTTAATAATAATATTAATATTATTATGTTAATTATTTGTATTTCATCGGTATTTTGTTTTATTCGATAGCCATTTATTAATAAATTAGAAAATTTCACCGAATAAACTTGTACACATTGGCTGGAGGTTTTAATTTAAAATCGTGATAAAATTTAAAATGTAAAATGTAAATTTTATTTTTTTAGTAGGCAGAGAAAATTAAACTGAACTCAATTTGTTCAAAATTAATGTGGTGAATCGATGCTATTTTCATGTAAAATGTTCCTATATAAATTTCAAAGACTAGAATAAAATGGTATAATATTAATTTTGAAATTTTAACGTTTTTAGGGGTTTGTCAAATAACTTTTATAACGGTTTGTAAAATTTTTCAAAGTGTATGATTTATAACTCTGGTAGTCTGGTGTAACGCGTAAATCGTTTGTGACATGACAGATTTGGTCATTAATTGTATTAAAACGTAAACTTACCGAGCACAATTCACGACCAAATTATATTTCACAATGGGACACCGTGGAAAATAACTGGCTAATGGTCTAAATTCATGTTATACCTACAAAAACATTTTTAATCGCAATCAAACGTTTTGTAATACAATGCAAGAATGTCGATTAAAATTTTATTAAATTTTAGAAACTAATAATTAGACATTATTTTTCTATATTACAGCGATTATTAAACTATATATTTTGTCTGTCATTTAAGTTATTTTCAAGGTCTAGTTAGTGAAATTTCTTTTTACAAAACTGAGAACCTAGGGATTCTGCTGAAGTCTACCCGAGTGTATAATATATTAAATTCAAACTTTTGAGTACACAATTATTGAAATATATTAATACGGTTTTTCACTTAGTGGTATAAATGGGCGTAACTAGGCGGTTAGTTTATGGAGTTTTGGCACTCTAAAACTCATTTAAAGCTACAGATTTTATGAAAATGTTATATGGTTAAAGACTTTATGCAGTTTAAGCATAAATAAATAGAACTTTAAACATAACTGTTTCCATATGATGTTTTATGACTGAAATTCCTACTTTTGATTCTTATTTTACATTCGATTTTTACTGATATTCGTTATGCAAATCTATCGAGTCCCAAGCCACCCAGACCCAGATATTGTTAAAACTAAAATATTCAAGTAGTGAGAGTATATTTAAAATCAATCGTAAAACGGTTATAATAAAATAAAAGATAGTAAGACTTTTTTGTTTTCAAGGTCTTTTCATCACTGTAACATTATATTGTTGACTTTCAATAACGAAATTTTCGTTGAAGATGATCAATATTAAAATACACCCTATGTTTATTTACGGCTATCTCTATATGGGATAAAACTGCGCATCAGTCCACAATCTATATTGCAGCATTAATCGTGTACGTTAATCAGTGCTATATATCAATATTTCTACGAATATTATTGTCGGTTGGTTGCGATAAATAAAAACGTTAATTACATACTGAACCGTATCCGGTCAAAAACGTAATATGAATGATTCGTACGTTTACCGAGCTACAGATGTTTTTTTTTTGTATATTTCCGTTTGAGAGATAAATAACTATACGAAAAATATCTGTAACGTAGAACACACACACACACACACAAACACATGTATATTCCTGCAGCGCTTACGATAACCCGCGATTGGACGTTGAAAACAAAAAAATAATAGCCGACACACAGGTCAAGCCGATAAACTAAATGTAATTTCGGATGCATTAAAATAATATACGAAAATCACTTCCAGCGCGTCAACAAATAACAAACTCGTATTCTTACACTATGTCGTATTATCGTGATGTAATAAATTGTTAAATAAACAATTCAAAAATTCACTGATAGGTGGTCGTTTAATTGCCGATGTTGCGTCAAACTTAAAAACTCTTTGTGGTGCGTGGAAAAAATTCGTGAAGTTGCATATTATTATTATTATTATGATTAGTCTATTTATAAAACAAGGCATACCTCATTTAATGCCATTATAATTAAATCATTAATAATTTAAACAAATAATTATTTTATTTTTGTATCAACCGTAGTTAAGCTATTTTTTTTTCTTAAATCTTTATCTAAAAAACTATTAATTTTGTTTTTAGCTTTTTAATCGTTTTGAACCGTGTGCTAAACATTATTATGCTCTAACGCATTTTTACAACGCACGCGTATGAGATGATACAATTTCCTGTGATTATAATAAAGGTTTAAGAAAATACTATTGACTGTATTGCAAACAAAATATAACAGATAACAATATTATATACGTGTTTTTTTATTGCTTAGAACAGCAGTGTATAAACTAAAATGCCGCAGTCGTGTATAATTTTTATTATTATTATTTCCAATCGTATGATAAGTATTTTGACACAATGGACGTCTCAGAAGAGTATTGTCAGACAATACACAGGCAAACGTGTTCACTGTTCATATTTAAAAACAAAAAAAAAAATATCGATTCGAAAGATCGTATGAAAAAAATAACATCTGAGGAGGGGAGGGGGTTCCAACGTAAATGATAAATCGTACTGATATCTCGAACATCGTGTGTACATAATCTACACGACAAAAATACTACGTAGGCACCAAAGTAATGACTTCCTCTACCATTTCGATGTGTAATGTAATGTAATACGTCATCACAGTGAAAACTGTAGAATAATATAAATAAGATTTCAAAGCAAACTGAAAAAATTCAATGTCATTTCGATTTTTTAACAACATGTTTTAAATCATTAAAACATTATTTTTTTGTGATAAAATGTTTGAAAAAAATTACTTCAAATAAATTAATTACACATCGAATTCAATTTATTTGTTACAATACAATCCAAAATTTGGTCTATATTCTACACCAGGAGTGGCCAACTTTCATGGACTTGAGATCGACATTTTCGTATGGAAATACTTGTCCAAAAGTTTCGATCACTAACTTTTTGAATCACAATTCGCCTCTAAATGGTACTTTTAAAAAGGTAATTTTTCAAAATTCTCAATAATTTTCTCAACATTTGGGTAAAACTACCCCAAAATTGACAAAAAAAAGTCTTAAAAACTATCTTTTTTTAATCCAAAATTTAAATATAGATAGACAATAATATGAGAAATATTTTGGTGCGAGAAAATTTTGATAATTTTACTTAGGTATCAAAACTTTTTTCTGACACTTTTTTTTGTCAATTTTTTTTCTATTTCTCAGTTAATAGTGTTATATAAAACTGGCTAAGTAAAAAAGAATTTTTTTTGTTATAATAACATACTTAATCATTTTTAAGTGAAATTGTCTTGAATAAACTGAAGCTCAGCTCAGAATCATCTTACTGAAGAAATGATTTATCGTTTATTTAAAATTCACCCACCAACAGTAACCCACTCAAAGAACGAAGAATACCAATGGTGCAAAGTATGTCCGGCTTTCCAGTACATAATACGATAATTTAAAATTTATTTAAATGGGAATGTTTAGTACGTATAATTTCTTTCAGTAAATACCTACATACTTCTTAAATACTTAAAGTTCTATGTAGGTGAACTGTTATTAACAATTTAACATAGAGCATTATACGCTATTGGAATCAAATAAATTATGTAATTATTTTAATTAATTGTAGATTGAATCATAAATTAAAGAATGGAAAAGATTTTTCTTTTTTTAACTCGACGAAAGACTTAAGGGCGTCGCGATCGACTCAAAATGATATTGCGATAGACCCCGGGTCTGTACACTTCAGTTCTTGACACTGATAGCTATTATTATTATTATTAAAAAATGCCTGAGTAATTATATTAAATAAATGGTCTTACACTTAAAAAAGAATTATCTGAGTAACTAATTACAATCATAATAGTCTTTATGATATTAGCCAGTTTCAAATATTTACTGGTTAAAAATTTTGGACAAGTATTTCCAAATAAAAAAGATTTTAAAGAAAAAAAATGTAAAAAAACGTCATTGTAAAAACACTAATCCCTTTGCCTAA
>JAIPRM010005131.1:0-21211 GCA_025469315.1 Stegophylla sp. TES_Ste_2020 | reverse complement strand
AAATATTTTGGTGCAAGAAAATTTTGAAAATATGAAGAAAAAAAAAATTTGGTAACTTTTTCTAACATTTTTTCCCATTAAGTTTAAAATTTTGGCGGAACACTTATCCCAAGTTCACGGAACACTTGTGTTCCGCGGAACACCGGTTAAGAACCACGTCGCCTTACGTCGTTGACCCCAAACTAAATAGCTATAAATCGCAAACGCGACAATGACCTTGTCTATAATATCATTATACTTCTACCAATTATATAATGCATGTTTTTTCTAATTAAATAAAATAAAAGCCAATATATAGTACTCCCCGAAAACAATAAATTAATACGTAATAAAAATAAAGAGAAAAAAATCTGCCATTATTTGGATTAATCGTCATTTGGCGTAATTCTAATGTTTAAACGCTTGTAAAAAAAGTATTCATTGAGCTAATTTTAATGAAAATTGTACCACGTGTAGAAATACAAGTGAGAATATTTTGGTGAACGAACTTTAACTAACGAAATTTCTACAAGATTAAGAATTTAATGCCTTATTGTTAAAAAAATAAATGAATATTATTCTATGTATAAATGACCAGTTTCATACAAATTCGAAATTTAAATAATTTAAACGGCTATAAAAAAAAAAGTTGACTTACGATTTTTGAGAATTTTTCAGATTAATTAGAAAAAATATAGGTGAGTGAGATTATCTTAAATTTTCAGCAAATAATATGAAAAATTTTACTTTCTATTAGTCATTAGCAGTGGCGCATTTTTTTTTTTTGGGGGGGGATGTCCTCCATGTCTTGATACCCCCCGACTCTTAAAAAAAAAAAAAAAAAAAGAAGTCCTAATATATTAGGGTAATTACATTTATTTAATTTTATATAAATCTTAATAGTACAAAAATATAAGAAATAATAGTCTTGAAATATTACAATATCTTACAATATTTATACTACAATATTTCATATCTTTGTACCATAACAATAATATAAAAAGTGATTTTTAAAATAAATATTAGTAATCATTATTAAATAATAACCTTCAACGTGTCTATCTTACCATATACCTAGGTGTCAAATATCAAATTACTTGTACATACATATTTATACATAATATAGTAATTTGAAAAAAAAAAGTATGTTAAATGTTTTTTACATTAATAAATTAACATTTTCGTTTATAAGAGTCAATAAATGTTGGACACCCCCCGAGAAATCACCCAAAATACGCCACTGGTCATTAGACTACCTTACATCCTCACAAAATGCAAGGTAATTCCAAAAGTTTATATATAACCTAAAAGTAGTAAAATTTTTTTGAAAATTTATTTGTCTCTGTTTAACTATTGTTGATTAGTGGTGAACATTTCAAGATTATAATTACAGTCCTAATAATTTTGGAATTATAGTAAAATTAATAAAATTGTTTTTATGAAATCCCGTTTTTAGTATATTTTGCCGTTTATATTAAATTTTTCGACAGATTTTCCTCATTTTTGAAAAAAGTACAGAGAATTTTGAGAATTATCTTCTAAAGTACCATCTGGGGGTGATTTTCTAGCAAATGAGTTATTGTATGAAAATCGTATAAATATTTCTATACAAAAAAGTGTTTATACATATTTTTATGTTTTATCTAGTATCTCAGAACACCCCTTTTAATATATTTAGTTACGCCACTATATATATAATTTATTGAATACTTACTCACATATTATATCATATCAATATATAGAAGTAAATAATTCATTTTTCTTTCATTTAAATTAAATTAGTCGCATAAGCTTCAACGGCCTTGTACATATATCGATTTCATAATAATGCATTAGTTCTTACTCAATTTTTTAAACGTATTTTGTTCAAATGTTATGCTATCGAAATCAATTAAAACACAATTACTATTGATTTTTTTTGAATGTAAATAAATATTTAACGTGGGAGAAGGCTCAGTTCAAAGATAGCTCGTGCTAAGGCTAAAATAGGGGTAGGGCGTATAATTGAAGAAATGACTTGTTGTTTCTTTGAAATTCAACACACTCATCAAGAATATCCCAACCGAGGTGCAAAGAACACCCCAAGGTGCGAAGTATGCACTTTTTTTTTTTACTCAATTTACGAATTGACGGATACCTAGACTCATTTCAATAGCAAAGCGAATAGGTAAGTAGTACAGTATTATTGTGTATTAGACATTTTTATCTGAAATAATAAGATAATAGACGAGACATTCATTGAAACATTATTATGTCAGATACTGCGCATGAATATATATTTAATTTAATATTATTTCACGTTTAATTATTAGTCATAGAAAATATTTTGATTATTAATGTTATGAGTCTACATTTTTCTTTCATCTTGACGACATTCGTGACATACTTCTTGACACGTATTGAATCGATTTATTCTGCACAGTGCTAATTTTAACATTTAAACACAATATTAATTAAAAATATTTATAAAAAGCCGGACATACTTCACACGATGGGTGAACTTCGCACGACGGGTGGTATTCTCTTGATGGGCGTATTAAATTTTAAAGAAACGATAAATCATTTCTTCAATAAAACGATTCTGAACGAGAGAAGTTAATAATATAAGAAAAAAATGTTAGAAAAATGTCCAAAATTTTTTTTCACATTTTCAAAATTTTCTTCCGCCAAAATCTTTTTTATAGGATTTTCTATCTATGTTTAAATTTTCATAAAATACTGATCAAAAAAATATGGTTTTCGAGTCGTTTTTGTCAAATTTTGGGTAGTTTTTTCCAAAAAAAAACATTGAAGAATTGAGAAATTCAAAAAATGACCTCTTTTAAGTACAATCTAGAGGCAAATTGGGTTTCAAAAAGTTATTGATCGATACTTTTGGACAAGTATTTCTATACGAATAGTTGTACACAGAAAAAAAAATAAAAAAATAAACATCATTGTAAAAACACTAGCTTCTTCACATCGTTCAGAATCTAAAAATTATAAACGAAAAACGAGCATCTCTAATTTAAGAAATATGCAGTTATCACTTTATCAGTTATAATTTATAAGACATATTACATTATATTATTAGGTATTATTAAAATAGTCTATAGTCAATACACTATTTATATGGAAAACGATATTTTCATTCACGAAAAGTATGATACAAACAGTATAGGTATACTTATAGTTACATAAAATGACCAGTTACAGCGATAGTGATGACTAAAAATAATTTCTGTGTCCTGTTTGAGATGCAGAACATAGAGTTGTAGAATGAATTTTTAGTACTTACGTATAACACGTTAAAAGTCTTTTAAAACTAAAAATGAAAAAAATGCGAAAATGGCCTAAAAAATAAAAAAATTAATTAATGTGACTGTTTAAATAAATGAAAATATTTGAATTTCAAAATAATTAGCTATTATTACTGTATAAACGTAAATGGTTACAGAACAGTTTGGTGTCATTTTTAATTAGTATCTAACGAAAACAATTTATTCAAAT
The DNA here is from genome assembly GCA_025469315.1 of Stegophylla sp. TES_Ste_2020. Lineage (NCBI taxonomy): Eukaryota > Metazoa > Arthropoda > Insecta > Hemiptera > Aphididae > Stegophylla > Stegophylla sp. TES_Ste_2020. Next base: position 17,743 of record JAIPRM010005131.1, on the reverse strand, counting down.
TTAAAAAACCATGTATTATTCCTTGCATTATTACTCTGAAATATTTATTACATTTCAAATTGAAATAATTGATTAAGAAATAATATATACCTACGGTATTCTTTTTTCACCTGTCATATTGTATTGTATAGATAATTTTTGGGATTTTTAAACAGAAGGCGGTGACAGAAGTTATACGGGTATAATTTTATACCTAGTTAAATGCGTTTTTTAGATAACATAAAATTATTAATTATTACACAAATAGCAAAGGTAAGAAATTCTTTTAAATTTTATAGATTAGACAATGTGAAAAAATAACGCTATATATTCATGAAAATTAAAATTTTACAAAAAATGGCTTAAATTAAACAAAAATTAGTTTAAATGCATCTATGTGATGTAATATTTATATAAATAGGTAACGTTAATATTTGAAAAAGATACATTTATAATTTAGAAAATACGAAAATATCGTAAATATCAAAATACGAAAAGAACATACATTTTATTGGTTAATATTGGACAGAATTTGTAAAAAATAAAAAATAAATGAAAGTCATCAATGTTACACCATTTTTTTACAGAATCCACTCGCATTCATAGATAAATGGATAAATAATGAACAGTATGGTTGAAGCTTAAGTTTTGTGTAATTTTTTTTTAAAAAAAAAACCTTAAAATAAGCCCTCATTCTGTATTGTTTGTTTCATTTAACAGAGTACCATTGTAAAAGATATAAAAAATGATTCTAGCTTACATTGGACTTGACACTTTCGTGCGACAATATATTTCATTTTATTTCCGTTTCTCCGATCGCGTTTATTTGATTAAAAATAATCTGTTTTGATCTTGGTGTTATAACCGACTTGTCGAGTTTGACTTTTGATAATCTATAAACAATGTCGACGTTTTACAGGACAGTTTTCCGTTGTTCTTCGGTAAACGCATACTTTTGATATTGCAAATACCACAATATAACCACAAAATGATACCATAAAGTTATCACCTTCAAACCCTCTTTTAAACCATTTTTCATTTATTATAATTAGAAAAACCTCATTTTAGTCATATTATGACTTATTACTTATTAGTTTTGATTTAATATAATTTGATTTGATAAAAACTTAATTTGTATTTTACGAGTACAAAATTATCAAATATACTTAACATATTTTGATTTAAAAGTGAACTCGGCTTAGCCTTTTTCTTATTGCTCAGTTTAAAACGGAAAAATCTTAATTAGATTATCATTTTTTTCATTTACTTAGTCATAATTTAATACAAAATGAATATTGTCTAATTAGTGATAATAACGATATGAACTTTTTAGACAGTGATAATTCAATATCATTACACACTACTCAAATTTGTACTGCACCAAATTTCTGACTATACATTCATTGTTTTAATGTTTGATCCCAAAACTTTGTAATGTATATTGTATATGTTTAATGGAATAATGTATATACCCGAATGGTTTTCATCGTAAAAGTTACTCATGAAGATTCAATATATATTTTGTTGCATTATGTGTAATATTATGAAGACTTTGTTTATTCTGTTAAATTTAATTGACATAACAAAATAAATTTCATTATTATAAAATGATTGAATTTTCTTCAAAGATTTTTAACAACAAAAGTCAAATCATTGACTGTGTATAATATTTCAAAAACTTGGAGGTCAGATTTAAAGAAAAATTATTATTATTAAATCGAAAGCCTAATGTTCATTGGTTGAACAAAAAACGTCTTATTAAACGTCTTATTAAAATATTAATATTATTTAAATTTCTGAATTTTCTGATGTTCGAGATATAATGTGCAATGATTTGAAAGACAAAACAAAAAGCGTCCCATAGAATGTGTTCTCAGGTCAATATGCGGATTCAAGGAGAATTCTTTAAAAAATATGTAGTATAGTCAACCTATAATAAGTAAAAATCTTGAATACAAATTGTTTATTAAAATTCGATTTTTAAATCATGGTAACTTCAAGATCGGGGGGGGGGGGGAGAAATTTTTCGTCAACATGGTAGTTACTCGCCTCCGACCAGTTACGTCAACGATTTTACGATAGGTAAATTAATATAAAAATTTAAAATGCAGCCAAATATTTAGTTTTAAAGCTACGATATTGGCAGTGAGCAATTTTTATGTATTTATAAATTTAAAAATATTTAAATGAAGCGGTACATTTTTCCTTTTTTTTTTTTTTTTAATTATGTGCTACTTCTGACTATTTTGGACAAAATATTCCCGTTTTTGATGATTTTTAAAAACCTGTTATCTCATTGTATAATTTTTGATGATTTCAAAAAAAGGTAAATAAGTATATTATAAATACGGTAATTTCGAGGAGTTTTCTCATTTCAAAATAAAACTTTCAAATTTCCAAATGTACCGGCTACCGGGTTAATAAATTATAAGTAGGTATATTTTATATAGACATTGCGATTAAGAAGCAGGTCTGGTGCGTTTACTCATTAAAACAATTTCGAAAAAGACAACAAACTTTTTCACGTTGGTAAATAAAAGTACTTTTTGATGCGATGCTTTGCATAATGTGTAGATGCGAATTTGATTGATTTGATCTTGTACTGCTGAACGAAAAGAGAGAAAATTAGCATAATATAATATGTGGAATAAATATAAAAAAATCTGAGTTGACAGTTTCAAAAGTCCAACCTTTAGATTGAAAAACGTACTTTAAAATATTATAATAATTTATTTTTGGACGGAGATTTTGAAGAATCACTTATACAATTTGCATCATGAGTATAATTTGTTTACAATAAATGTTTTGTTTATTTTTATACTTTCATAAATCGTCACAATATTTTCAGATATTAAAAAAATTAATTGAAAAATTTGATAAAATAATTATAATAATAAACCGAATGTAGCACGTTTCTAAATGATAAAATATCACATAAATGATAGACTGAAATTATAGGATAAAGTTTAATTAAAATCATAAGACATATATGTCAGAAATGATACCGTCGAAATTGAACCTTTTTTTTTTTAATGGAAAATGTGAAAAAAATCATTTTATGCTTGATGAACAAGATTTAGGGCCAGTATTTATTTAATCTTGGCATCTCGTGGGAAGGGGGGATTATCGTATTATCATATTATACGTGTTTTATAGTACTCGTTGAAGGTTCAACTGGTATAATCATGCTCCTTGTTAATTTAACAGTTGTAATTTGTATAAATGGATTGCAGAAATGTAAAAATCTTATAAACTATTATATCAGAAGAACCGTGTTTTACGTGCTACATAAATGATGTTAAAAAAATAATGCAGTTATAGATTTAAAAAAACAAAATCATATTTAAATTAGCAGTTGTCATTCTGCAGAGGAGAGGATGTATTTATCTTGGGGTGGAGCCGCGGAGAGTGTTATCCCCATCGTCTCCACTGAAATAAACTCTGATTAGGGCTGTTTGACGTTTTTGCATTAAAATTTACAAAACTCTACTCTCTCTTTGATTTACAGCACATTTGTGTGTTATATTTCTCATTTAAAACCAGCTCAATAATTTTAACTTAACGCCTTATAAAATATTACAACAGTAAACGAAATCTCCGCTAATCAAAATTCGGCCAGTTTACAGCTATTATTTATTTATTTTATTATTAATGTTATATTTGTATATATATATGTACTCTATTAATAAAGACATAGAATCGCATAAAACCGATGAAAGACAATCTCAAATTTTAAAATTAGTACTCATTAAACCGCGAATAAAACTTAATTCAATAATGGCATTAATTGTTTCAAGCTCAATGCTTAAACATTTTAATACTAAGACCAGACCGCACAAATAACGGATATTACAAAAAATTTAAACAAAATTGAGCTTATAGCGATATTATTTTCGAGTTATTGTAGTTACTGAATCAGTAATAAGGGGGTAATGTGTCCTAATCACATGTACACAATTTTAGTTTAGAAATTTTAAAATGTTTTCGAATATTACTATGATTTCTCTTCAGAAAAAATCTTGAAAATTACTTATTTAAAAATTATATCCGTGTAAAATTTTAACCAATGTTTCACTTCAGTTTAAAAAAGATGAGTTTTTCAAATATGTAATGACTTATATGAAATTTAATTTATTTATTATTTAATTATTGTAATCAATCTTTTTTACAGAAAGTTTAATGCTACTGCCATACTAGTAGTCATAAAGCATGTCTTATCGTCCGTATTATTACTCTAAACTGAGTGCGATTGTCAGTCCTCCGATACGACATCAACAAGTCACCACTCATCGACAGTGACTAGGTCTATTTTATACGATATTATGCTATAAATAAGTGACACACTAAATAAATTTCATTTTTTTTCTTTGTGACCCGGGTAATTTAATATAAAAAAAGTGAAGTAAAGTGAAGTAAAGTATAGACAAGAAAGCCGGACACATTTCACACCATGGGTATTCTTCGCTCTTCAAGATACTCTTGAAAGGTGTGTATAATTTTAAAGAAACGATAAATCATTTCTTCAATAGATGATTCTGAACGAAAAAAATTGATAATATAAAAAACAATAATAGTCGTCATTTCCAACATACTCACCAAGAGAGTCTGACTCGAAGAGAGAAGAATATCCGTGGTGCGAAGTATGTCCGGTTTTCTTGTCTGTACTTAGCTTTACTTTACTTTACTTTAATTTACTTTGCTTTAATTTACTTTACTTTAATTTTTTTTATCTAATAAATAAAGAGGATAAAATTAAGTAAGAAACAAAATGTTGAAAAATGTCCAAAATTTTTTTTCACATCTTCAAAGCTTTCTTACACCAAAATGTTTCTTATATAATTTTCTATCTATGATTAAATTTTCATATAGTTAGGATCAAAATATTATGGTTTCCGGGTCGTTTTTGTCAAATTTTGAGTAGTTTTTTCAACATCATTGTAAAAACACTAGCTTCTTCACTTCGTTCAAAATCTAAAAAAAAGTATGTTATATTAATTATTTAATTAAAAACGTATTATTTTCAGCTTCAACTCAACTATTAAATGATATTTAGAAACTAATTCTCTTTATGAAGTATCGAGTGCTTTTACAGATTGTTTTTGTTTTTTTCATGTATAAATTTAATCAAATCGATCACTTCTTTGAATAAGTATATTGAACATATTATGTTCCTGTTCAGTGGAGCACACAGGATATTATTTTGTGGAGAAATATTACTAAATTTGAATCAATAACTCCATTTTGTTATAATTGTCAACCTTTGTAATAAAAAATTAACCCCTGAAATAAAATATTGCGTATTAAAAAGCCAGATATCTTTCGCAGTCCACACTATAGGTATTCTTTGCTCATCAGGTTGAATACTCTTGTAAGTATGTTGAAGTTTTTTAAAAAAAAACGATTTGGAGTGGAGCTTCTATTAATACATAATATCAATAATATCAGTTTTATAAAAAGAAAAAAGAAAGAAACAATAAAAATAGTATATAACATAAAAAAATATATATAAACTGGTGATAAACAATAAAAAAAAAAAAAATCCGATGAGAAAAAAAAGTGTTTCAAAAAATAATCTCTATAAAGTACCATCTGAATCCGAATTCTGATTCAAAAAATTGTCGAAACTGTTGGACAAGTATTTAAGATCAAATATATAAGTGTTTACAAAAAAAAGAATAATAAATAAATAAAATCATTGGAAAAACACAAGCTCCTTCGCTCCTCTTAGGATCTAAAATATAACAGATTAAACTTATATTTTCCACCCTCCTATTATTTATTTATTTTTTAGAACCTATGGAAAATCAATGTCCCGAAAATTATGGCACAAATCAAAATTATTGGAAATTGTTCTGGACGCTTTGAAAATGTGGATTCACAATGTAACTACAAATAACACAATTTTTATTTTGTCGAAAAAAATTGTTGGAGCTTTTTTTTTAAATGTGAGTCGCTATGCTTTGCGAATCAAAAATTTCTTTCAATTTGGTATAAAAACCTACCTTAGAATTAATAATTTTATCGATAAATTCGTTTTTATAAAAATAAAATGAACTTCATATTGAATACTAATATTTCGATATTGCCAAATTTGATATTGTCATATCTCTAAAGCTAATGATTTTTAAAAAAATCTGTTTATGTATATATTCATTGTTTTTATATCTAATCAAAAAAATACATGAGAATAAAAAAAAAAAAGTTGTGTTAATACTGAAATTTTAACACGATATGACGTATAGACTACGAAAATATTTTGAAAACAGATTATCTTACATTAAAACGTAATTGATGTTATAATATTATGTAATCCTTTGTCCCCTCCCATCTGGGTATGCCACTGTTTTTGGTAGATAACTCGAATAGCAGAATACTTTTTAACAAAATAATTTTCTTTATTCCCAACAGTTTTTTCTAAAAACGAGAAAAAAAAAAATACAAAAAAAATCAAGTAAAACATACTGTTTTAATAAATTTTAGTTAATTCGCCATCATTTGAAAAATGTTTTCTATTATGAATATGTTATTCAATTACTAAGCATTTGTTCTCTTTTAGTATAAATATAAAATTTTCAAAATATTTTAGTTTTGTTCCAATTAAGTTTATAATTCTCTGTACTGGTGTATTATAATAATATGTTATATAATGAAAACTCGTCCATTTTTTCAACGGCGCAAAAAAATCCCGAAAATCATTATCAGATTTTTTTGTTAAGAACTTTGAAATTAGAATTTAATCGAATCTGGTTTTTAATAATAACGTAGTAATACATGGGAGATGGATCCTGCGTGTGCCATAACATAATCACCCGTACACCTGCATGGCAGTCTAGTAAAAACAAAAAGAATCAAATCAAGCTAATGAGAAAATCATGAATTTTAAATAAAAGGTAAATTATTACTGTAATAAAAAGATTGTGAGCAGAGCTTCAGTTAATTATACAAAACTATAATAAAATTGAATCACTCTTTTTTAAAGTGCATATATATTTTAACAGGTGACGTTTCAGGGATTGAAAAAAACTGTATGACATCTAAAAAATCATGTATATCATATGCATAGTACTCATTATTGAATCCTAATTTTAATTCTGTAAACACTTTTTGTTCAATTTTATGCAAATTTAAATTTGCTTCACATGTGTCCCTTTAACAAAAAATAGAAAAGTGATATGATAGTAGCTCTAAATATTTTTAGTTTTGGAATTTTTTAATTGAAAAAAATCATTTTAATTTTAAAAAACTACATAACGTCTTCAAAATAGACCGCGACGGTACTTTTGCATGTAATGTCACGGTAGTAGTCTGTGTTCATGTGGAATACATCTGAGTTCTTTGTGTTTAGGTCCATCGCATGGGATAAAATTGCACATATGCAACTGACCATAGCAGTGATATGAAATTTTTTATTTTGTGATTTTTGTTAGATTTATTTTGAGTTTGTTTAGTAATAGAATAATTTTATAACTAAATATTATTAAAATCCATTTCACAAAATCAAGTCATAGCATGTAATTTGTTATTTTTGCTCAAAATTCTTACTCGATAATTTACTCCCAAAATGTTTTCCAAAAACAAAGGAAATCTATTAGCATTTTCAAAAATAACGTAAACGTATTATATTAAATATTATATATTAAACGTAAACGAAAATATCAACTTTAGTACTTTTAATATTAAAAAAAAAAAAGAATAAACATTTCATTGAAAATCTGATTCTTCTATATTCTTAAATTAATAAAATTAAAAATTAAATAGCAAAAATATTATTTTTAAGTGGGTATAGCATTGTGTAAACCGTGTCCATTTACATGTATAATATTTAAATAAAATGCCGAGCCTGACCCAATGACCGCATGTGGTTGTATTATACATATAACATAATAGCTCTTAAAATTTATATTTTTTGTTGCATTCAATTTTAATTAAATAAACTTCAATAGTGCAGACAAGTATAATTTTACATTTAATGATATTTTAAAGATAACAAGAGCAATTTGTTGTATTGCCTGGTTCTTTGAACATAAAAAGTTTCCCAATAACGATAAACAAAATGTTTTTTTTTGATCCGATCACAGACCGGTCTCCTTGCTGTTTCACTCCACTACTTATAAACTTTAAATTTGTAAAGCTCTTATACTATTGATCGACAAAGAGAAACTTAAATATCAAACGTGTCCAACAAAAAATAAATATAATCTTTCAGAATATTGAGTAAAAAGTAGCACTTTCTGTTAAAAAAAAGAAAAACAACATAAAAAAATACATATAATTAACACATATTAAAACAGATTTTTTTACTTTAATGATTTGTTTATTTAAAATTATTCACAGAAAAAGTTTCAAAAAAAAAAAATTGACTAAGACACACACGGAAGGACACTTACTCGTAATACTATGACTTAGTAAGTAAGGTCGTATTACTACATAGTATATATTCATTCAATATTTAATAATTATAAAAGAACAAAGATAATGCAAAAATTATAATATTATCTCAAACGCGGTCTAATACGATAGAAAATTGTTTTCAATTTGTAATGCACTGTTGATAATGGATGAAATTTTCCAGTTTCTTCTTACTAGTAACATAAGAGTTACGACTTAATAATTTAAAATTAAAATTGAATTTAAATGGAATATTTTGTCGTATCTTAAGTGCTCCACCATTAAAAATATTCCTCTGGAATCATATGCTAATCGTAACAATCAAATTATCGATTTGATAAAGTGCTTAAAGAATAAAAAATCATTGTAATACCATTAGCTTCTTCACTCTAATAGTCCAGTCAATATCTCAAATGTAATTGAATGTATTGTAGAAATTATATATTGAAAACTAAATAAGGAAAGCTCAAATCACATAGACCCTCATCCTTAAGATGTAATAGATTATAAATATATTTAGTTTATATTTATAAACTAAGTCTAATAACTAGTTTTTTTAATAAACTTTTTTTTCGTTAATATCTACAGGGAATTTATTTATTTATTTCTTACGAGCCGAAGTTCGATTGCAAACGATCTATATAGAAATCTCTCATATACATAAGAATTACTAAATCACTAAATTTACATTATTTTTATAAATATACATATTTCGAATAAACGGCTGTGTATAATACAGATTACAATATGTCATTAAGACATAAACCTTAAAGGAGAAATTCAATATGCAATCTTTCATTGTATAGTGTGCAAATCGTATCATAAGTGAATTGAGGTAAATTATATCACCGAACAGAACATATTACATTACTTTGTTTACCGTGTGTTATGAACGCCTTCGCAAGCCGCCACGACCATACAACATCGTAAGTAATAATATTATTATCGTACTATATTATTTGTATAGGTATTGTCGAGTACAAAGTAGTTTAGCGTTATGTGTTTGACGGTTTTCCGGTGATCGGATCGCGTCGGAAACCAATTCTGATTAATTATCAGTTAAACGCAATATTATAATATACGGCGTTGTGAAAGTACCGCGCCTTTGAGTAATATTATCATTGTTTTACATTTTGAACGAAAATATCGTTCTGATTATTGACGTAGAAAGGGGGTAAACTACTGGAACTGTAGTCACTTCCTTCCTCCCCCCCCCAAAAAAAAAAAAAGGAATGTATTATATTCCACATAATTTTTTCATTACGTAGTTATTAATATTCATAGATTTGTATTATTGAATCCAGGTATTTGAAAATTGAAAAATCAAATTGATAACAATAATTTAAGTTGATAAACATAGTATTACCGTCACAAAGTAAAACAGTGAATAAACGTAAAATACCCTTATAACCCGATGGTCGCAGTATTTTCGGAAAATGTAATCTGTATGAAAACGTATCCTGTATCTTATTTTTGTATAATATTATCGAGCCAACAATTTATGGAACTGATAATTTTATTGATGTAAAAGGATTATATATTTAGTATGCACAATGATTGGAAAGTTTATTTTAAAAAAATAATTAGTTCACGTTTACGTTCATCTGGGTAAAAAGGAACTAAATTCTTTCCCGTTCCTGGCTTAATGAAAGGAACTAGTTCCTTTTCTCGTTCCTCAGTAGGAATATTTTGTTTCTCAATGACTTTAAAATTCGAATTAATTTATATTTATCATAATAATTAGTTTAATTAGGTAGGTACTGTTCTTTTGTTTTAAATTTCTTTATTTCAAACAAGTTAAAAAGTGTTATTTCATTTACACATATTTTATTTTTATTATTTTAGGTGTAATAGAACCATTAAAAATTATTATTTAATGTCAATTCACTAGAAAAAGAAAAAAAAAACAGGTAAATTTGTTCTTAAGTAGGTATATGATTTTTTATTCAATTCAAACATCAACTACATACATTATTTATACAATATTATTGTAATTAATACATTATGCCTATTTAAATTGGTAAATATAAGTTAAATTTTGTGTTAACATGACTTAAGATGCACATGCTGGTATGTCCATTGGTATACATTTACAATATTATCATTTATAGGTTTAATTTTATAACTCTTCATTATAAAAAATATTTTCTTAATTCTTAAAAATATTTAACTACCTACCTATATTTTTTACTAAGTATAAAGTAAACGACAAAAGGAACGAATAAATTCGTTCATGTTCCTCTGAGAAGTGAACGAAATCCAAACATGTTCCTTCACATGAAATAGGAACAGTTACTACGTTCCTTACATGTTCCTAAAAATTTAACGATATCAAAGGAACAAAGTTCCTTCCAAACACTGAGTATGCAGTAGATTGTGTTATGGTGGACATTTTTCAGTCGTGATTTTTGTTTTTTAATATAAAAAATAAAAAAAAAGATGTTTAATATATATTTTAATTTTAAAAATAAGTACTGTTAGATTCTGAACGGAGTAAAGAAACTTATGATTTTACAATGATGTTTATTTTTTTTCTCTTTCTGTAAACACTTTTTCGTATAGAAATACTAGTTCGAAAGTTTCGATTAGTATCTCTATAGAACCGGAATCGTACCCAAATGGTACTTTAAAGAGGTCATTTTTCCAATTTCTCAATAATTTTTCCAAAAACGGGGAAAAACTGTCGAAAAATTGACAAAATACGCAATTACCGAAATTTCCGTAAAACTGAAAATTACTTTTTGACATAACTTCTAAAATAATGCAGCTAGAGACTTGAAATTTTTACCAACTACTAAAAATAGCTACGAAAACATGTGTAAAAATTTCAAAAAGATTCGATCAATTTTGAGTTAAGTACGGCATTTTGAAAATTTCGGAAATTTCTCATTTTTTGTTTGTTTTTATGTAATAAAATGTTTAATTTTTGCTATTAAGACTTGAAAATTTAATATGATCTCACTGACATATATGTCTAATTGACCTGAAAAAATCTCAAAAATCGTTAATCAACTTTTTTTTTATAACCGTTTGAAGTTAGAATTTTGACTGAATTCGTTAGTTATACCTAAAATCACGCACTTTAACGTACATATAAGAAAATTGGCCTAACCGATTGTTTTGAAATTCGGGTGCCTAGATTGAGAATTTAATTGTGAAATTTTTGGGTTGTCATACATCTTTTTCTATTCCTATATTATATTATACCTTATATTTCACTCTTTTAACATGTTTTAGAAACATAAACACGTGCCAAGGACAATAGTTAAAAGTTGGAGCACGTAGGTCCATCACTCTGTAAAACATTGTCCTAGGCCAAAATGTCGACTATATATACGGGTAGAGCTCCATACAAAAAGTTAGTTATTAGTTTTTAGTTAAACTCCCAAAGTGTACGGACTTATACTCGTCGTTGCCTACCAAAGTAACATTGCCTCGAGCCTCTAAGTCCAAATCGCTTAAATTTTACGTGTAACTAATTTCTCGGGCAAAGATTAAACTCTGTCCTCAAATTTATCAAACATTACCAATTATTATATAAATATAAATATATACATTTTTTTAAATTTATCTATAGTGTATTTATTTTATTCCGAACAATTACTCGCCTTATCGAACTACGAACGACTGGTGTACAGAAGATAACGTGCTACGTAAATTTAATTTATGAGTGTTTTGTAGTGAGAGATCACTACACTTGGAATAATGGTAAACTACAAAAGAAAATAGGGTCCTCAAAAAAAACCCCCCTCCCCAAATGATGTCGTTGAAAATATTTCAATACACTAAACTTGAACATAATTGTTTAGTTAAAATGTTCAATTACTCAAGTCCTCGAATTCAGTTGTTCCCAAACAGAAGGATTCTCTCTAGGGGAGATTATGATACTTTACGAAGAGAATATAACGATAATAATATTATTGGATTTTTTTTTGCTAAAACAATAAATATTAAATTTACTTATATTATTTAATTATTAATTACATTTTTATTATCATTTCTTTTTTAATATTCAGTTATTTTTTCTTATACACGTATTTAATATTATTAATTAGTAAGTTACTTCATATTTAGTTTTTAAAATAATATGAAAATAACTCATTAGTAGTATCAATTATATAGTATATAGTTATTTTGTATAATTTATTTGTATGACTCACAAAAAAAAAAAGTTCCGTTTGGAAAACCATAATATAAGAAACAGCATTTTTATTCCCTTGGGAATAGTGTAAGGTCGAAATATTTTACACGTTCACTCCAAGCGTATTCGCTACAGTAGCAATGAAATGGCATATTTTATAATAATTACGATTTTTCTAAAGTACCTCGGCATCCAAATTCTCCATCGCTAATCGTACCGATCCGAGTACTTTTTCGATTGAATTAGTGTGTTTTAAGAAAAAAAAAAAAAAAAAAATCAAAAAAAATATATAAATTTTTACATCATTGTAAAACTACTAACTTCTTCAGTCCACTCGTAATCAAAAACAACAACAAAACTCAACGATAACTATTATTCAGGTGATTATACTTTACAACCATTACAATACTATATATCTTACCGTATTATTACGATAATATACTATTTTCTTGTGTTTTGATTATCATGATATTCTCTTTCTCCGACGAGACTCTAATGGTTTTATAATGTCGTTTTTTTGTTTTTCTTCATTGAGATCGTGTTCGTGTACAGTACATAAACGTTTTTATAATGACCAGTAAACGTTATCTAATTTCACTAAAACTTTTTCAGACAATGCAATAATTGGTAACATTATTGTTCCATCCGCGGTAGTTAGGTACGTACGTACGGTATATATACATCATTTGAGATATTTTTTTGATTTTGTATGTGAACAAAAAAATATTACCTACCAGCACAACGCTCCAATGACGCAAAAAATAAAATAAAATAATATAATATGTATAATGTAATTTATTCTAAAAACGTTTTTAATATTCAGCCTCGTATGACGCAACAGTCGGCCGCGCCTAGAGTAATTGTAGCTTGTCGAAATCGGTAATTTTTAAGTAAAAAAAAAAAACACGTATTTTGAATATACTTTTGATAATTTAATTTGGCTTTACACCCTGAACATAGTGCCCTTTTGAGAGGGCAAGGAGGGGCACTTGCCCTTTCCTGGAAAATATTTATTAATTATGGGCCAATAATATGATTTTGATCTCATTGTAAAAAATATTGGTTTATCAAAAATCGTCAACATTTAAAATTTTAATTTACACAATAATTTAATAATAACATTAGGTAATTTATGTGAAGCCTTAGTATAATATGTAATAAATATTAAATGGATAATCTTTAACGTTTCAGATACTGAGTGGAGCAAAGAAGCTAATTGTTTAATAACTATGTTTCTTTATTTACTTATTATTTTACCAAAATACTTTTTCAACACGAAAAACACTTTGAAAAAGTAGTATTGTTCAGTAGAAAATATTAGTCACTTATCATTTTTTGAAACTCGTAACGGTTTTTCTAAAAACGAAGAAAAACTACTTTAAATTCAAATAGACTTTATGTATTTAAACTAGATTTGATGAAACCGATTATTATTTAATATTCAATTTATTGTTTTTACTATTTAAGTCAATTTTTATATACATTTTTGTTCAACTCAGTTTCTTTTAAACTCGACACACCCTCCAAGAATATCACATCCAAGGAGCGGATAATACCCATGGTATGAATTATGTCCGGTTTTTTTCCTGTAGTAATTAGTAAATAGTATTTATTATAGGTTTGTATGCAAACCTGATTTTGCATAGGCAAAAAAATTATTTTAAACTAAAAATTTAACTACTAACATCTAATTGGTCTAAGTGTAAAATAGTGGCTTCTGTAAAAATAAATCTATTATTTTTTTTAAATAGTTTTTTGCCCCTACCTGAAAAAAATGTATAAGGGCATTGGGTACCCATGACCCTGAAACACAGGTTCCCAACCACATTTGAACATTATGCACCCATTTTAGATTTGTAAAGGCTAATGCCACCACACCATAGAATACTTCGTAAGACTTTTTTTTTTTTGATGGGGGGGGGGGGTGGAACCGTAACAACCAGGCAAAACAAAAATTAAACGATAATTTTATTGCATTGTATTTATATATAATATATACACAAAAGGCTGTTAATGCATTTTTTTTTACCCAGTCGAGTAAAATTAATTGCAAAGAGCTAACAAGTTAACAAGTTAGTAAGTTAATTAAATTTTGATTTAACCCAGTTAAGTTAAAAGTTAAATTTTAAAAATAGTTAAAGTTATTAACTTAAGTTAAATTATTATTGTTATTATTTTTTAATTCCCTTGATTTAAAGTTTTGAATTGTATTTTCCGTCATCATAAGCCTCAGTGTTGGCTTTATTATAACATGCATATTAAACAGATCAATGAATACCCTATAAAAAAAATTATACCTTACTTCTATTTTTAGATTTAACTCATCGAGATTTTATTCAAAAGTAACAAATTATTGCTTAAGTTAATATAATATTAATAAGTTAAGTTAATAAAATATCAAATGCAATAAGTTAAAAAGTTAAAATTAACTTCATTTTTAATTTTTGAACTCGTTTTTGCCCAGTCTTGTACAAATAATTGTCGTTATATTTTAACATGAAAGGTTAATGAGCTGTAGTGAAAGCAATAAATATACATACATAAACAATCTGTTTTCTGATATCGTGTATGATACTCATATTGTTACCATTATAAACGCATAGCAATTACCTAGGTACCGCATTTGCATATATATTTAATAATATGACAATTTAAAATTTTTGTAAGATTTTGTATAAATTATGGTATCGAGTGGAATAAAAATCGTGACCATATTTAAAATTGCATAATATTTCAAGTAACGTGAGAACAATTATTTATTAAAAGGTGGCATTCATAAACGTACTGTTTTCACTAGTCACTTTTTTCTGTATTGTTGATTTTTCACCACAACTGAATGAATTAACGTA
The DNA here is from genome assembly GCA_025469315.1 of Stegophylla sp. TES_Ste_2020. NCBI lineage: Eukaryota > Metazoa > Arthropoda > Insecta > Hemiptera > Aphididae > Stegophylla > Stegophylla sp. TES_Ste_2020. The sequence goes on along the minus strand of JAIPRM010005131.1, from coordinate 2,386 downwards.
AAACCGAAAATAATCAAACCAAAAATGCATAGTGTTTCGAGAAGTTTTTTTTATGTGATGTTTTGTTGGTAATATTTTGAACACATGTATACAAATTTATTATTTTAATGCATTTATTGCACCAAAGCGTACTATTCCAATAGTACGTTCTATCATAATGGGTAATCACAGCAAAATACACATTTACCCTTTCTGATATTATGGAATTATGAGAGAATACACGAGACTGAAGTTTCGGCGTAATTTATTATAATTAATAATAATGAAAATTGAATCTGTGTGAAAGATAATCAGTTAATATTATATTTACGAACAAATAAAATTGTTATGGACGTACAATATTTATTTATACTTACCTATATTTAGTGAAAAAATGGTAAATGGTAAGATTAGATTTTAATTCAATTCCATTCTTTATCGTTCGAGTATGGGAAATAGTGCACAACGATGAAATTTAGAAATATCACGTTTCGTACAGATTTAAGGAATTTTATAATTAAGTTTCATCTTAATTTTTCAAACTGATCGACTATTTTATATGCGAAATTCTACGTTTCGAAACGAACTGGTATCAGTCACTTTTGTATTACACCAACCGTTTGTGCGTTTAACTCCTGATCCAATATATTTTTTTAATTGATTTTAATAAAGTATATAATAGTATATTTGGGACAAAATCTGATGGCAGCATTCGGCTCAAAACAGTTTTTACAATGTTCATCAAAGTATAACTTGATTTTATCAATTTTGGAAACAGTACATATATTGGATAGTCACTTTTAATTTTTTTAGAGGTTTGAATAACATTAAGGTGCGGATACTCGAAAGTGTATTTTCCACCTCACTATAATATGTGCATACAAGATAAAGGCATGCTTCTCTTTTTTAAATCAAAAATTGTAAAATCTGTAATTTTATTAATAATTTTAAAATCTATCTTTTTCATTTGATAAATTCATTGTTTACTATAAGTAATTAATAGTTTTAAAAAAAGTTAAGTTTTAATGTAATATATGTATAATACCAACAATACAAATTGAAGTTTAGGTATTTACGTATTTTTTAAAGGCCCCTCTCGAAATTAATCTCTGAATACGCATTTGACGCCGGCTAATCTACATGTTGTGGTCGAAAACAAAACGAAACAGAAAATAATTGAATTATACAAAATATAATTGTATTTGTTGAGTAAGAAATTTGGATTTAAAACTGATTTACACTAAATGAAAAATTTAAACAAATATTTAAAGTATTTTGCCGGCTGAAAAATAACATTGGCTGAATCACAATTGTGCATAATCAATGGTATAAGTTACTAGGCATATATGCGTAATAATACTTAAATATAAAAACGTTTAGGTAATTAAACAAACAAACAAACAATAGATACATTCAAATATTTGGCTTATTTATCTATTAATTATGGAATTAAAAAATATAGGTATACTATTCAGAATAGATATTAGTTTTTTTTTTAATATTCATAATTCGCATACCCAGCAGAAGATGAACAACAACTCAAAATTTGACCTATATGGTTTACTTCATATTATGAAAATTTATATTTTAATGAATAAATTGCAATAATGACTGAATTGAAATTTGTTATGCTGATTTTAATAGTTAAAACTAAGAATATAGATACTTTTATATTGATTTTTTTTAACATGTTATATTTGAGTTGTGTCCTGTGATAACATAGATATATTAATAGGTTACGCATTTATGTAAATAATGAATGAACTACAAATTAAGTTCTTTCATGTATTCCATATTTAATAATAATATTATCAATAAAGTGAATTAGAATAATTTTCACTTCAGTTAAATTATTTAAATTTGTTGGTATACAAATGTGAAATATTGTGAAATGAAACAGATCGCTCAACTATTACAATGTAATTGTATAGTTTTATTTAATTATTAATTTGTTTTAATCATGTTTGATTAATTTCTTTTGACTGGACATTATTTTCCTTTTTGTAATATAAATTAAGGTAGCTTTATGAGAATTTCAGAATTTCAGAATTTTGTTAAAAATGTACGAAACTAGATCGGAATAAAAATTGAATTTTTTTGTTTTAAAATGTAAACATTTTAATGGTTGACTTCAGACGAGGGTACATTGTACAAATTATCTCTTTTTTTTTATATTAAGAATATTTTTTTATACTTATAATTTTTTATATTTTATTCACCACCAATTCGATTTTTTTTTTTTTAGATTCTGAACGAAGTGAAGAAGCTTATGATTTTACAATGATGTTTATTTATTTTTTTTTTTTTATTTTTTTTTCTTTTTTCTCTTTCTGTAAACACTTTTTCGTATAGAAATATTGGACCAAAAGTTTCGATCAATATCTCTATAGAACCGGAATCATACCCA
>JAIPRM010005130.1:0-21212 GCA_025469315.1 Stegophylla sp. TES_Ste_2020 | reverse complement strand
TATATTGCCCAATATACGATGGGCATTATATAAAATGCCCGGTCATTATATAAAATGCCCGGTCATTGTATAAAATGCCCAAATTGTATACTTTGCCCGTAACATATATATCTGTGCTGCCACCCAAATACATTTCTCAAGGCAGTGACGCTTTCTCAGTTATCACAGATTACACGGACTGCCATTTATATGTTACGCCGAATTCGACAACACAAACACTCAATATTCGGGTACTCAACGTTACAACTCAACTCGTCTCCAAAAAATTTATATAAAATACACTACTCACCCAACACTATTAAATAATAGTAGTTATTTGTTAAACATATCTAACCTAATATTTTATATTTATATTATTAACTTCCTTCGTTCAGAATCGTTTTATTTGAAGAAATGATTTATCGTTTCTTTAAAATTCAATACATCCGTCAAGAGTATCTCACCTGACTTGCGAAGAACACCCCGACAAGCGAAGTTCACACTTTTTTATTTATATGTGTAGTGTGTACAAGTTTTCATATAGAAATATTTGTCCACTGGTTTCAACCAGCAACTTTTCGAATCAGAATATAGGTACCCCAAGATGTTACTTTTGGGAGGATATTTTTTTAAATTTTCAATAGATTTTCCAAAATTTAGGAAAAACATCCCAAAATTTGACAAAATTATTTTAAGTTTTTAACTCCATTATTTTTTAAGTTTTGAAAAAAAAAATTTAATTTCATAAAAATTACAGTTTTTTTTTAGAAAATTCAATTTTTAAAATTCCAGCATATTTTATGTTTTTTGTCAATTGTCGGTAGATTTCCTTTATGCTTAGTGAAAGTGTTAAGTATTTTGAAAAACAACATTTCTTAAGTATCGTTGAGTGCGATTTCTGATTTAAAAAGTTACAGATCAAAACTTTTGAACAAACATTTCTACAGGAAAAAATTTTCACAGAAGAAAAAAATAAACATTATTGTAAAAGTCATAAGCTTCTTCGTTTTGCTCAGAATCTAAAATAAAAAATAAATATCATTGTAAAAATTCTAGCTTCTTTGTTTCACTAAGAAACTAAAATAAATATCATTGTGAATTCACAAAATTTTTCAAAATATTCAGAAAATAGCGTTTTATCCAAAATATAAAGATATACGTAAAATTTACTTTTCATTATCTATACCTACTATGTAGTACTTCACTATGAAATAAGGTTATTATGAAATCTAGCCAATCTAGGGTTAAATGATACTTATTAAGACACAATAGGACTCAATACAGTTCAGATTTTTCTTTTTTTAATTTTTGATTTTTGATTTTTGTTTAATTATTATTGCTAATAATACATATAATTGATAGTAAATAAAAATAATGATTATATAATTTTATATATATATAAATATGTAATTTGGCACAATATTTATTTAAACTGATCATTAAAATATATTTATTTATTAACCCTTAATTTTTTTTTTTTTTTTTAGTTACATTTTTAGAATAATATAAGTATTGTACTCGAAATATTATAGGTATAGACTCCCCCCCTTCAATATGAAATCATCACGCTACGCACATATGTATTTAATCTGTAAAGGAGTCTAAGTAAAGTTATAAGTATATAACACGTTTTGTGCAGTATATAATTCATAATATTTATTATTATGATGCTATAGCTACCACTATACATTGTTTATTTGAGAAAGTTTTCATATTATCATATTCATACTTAAAAATTTGTACCTGATGAACATATTTTTCATTTATTTGTTTATTGTTAATAATGGCTAATGTTGACTACATAGGAGAAGTAGAAGTATCCTCAAAAAGAAACAAAAACCAAATTATGGTAAACATAATTGAAGGAAGACATTACTATAAAAGTAATATTGATACTTATGTTGTAGTGGAAATTCCATATTATTTTCATGGCAAAACAGCAACCAGAAAATCTTCAACTGTGCCGTCATATTTTAAAGTATTAACTAATCTAACTATAACTAACTTAACTAATATAACTAACGTGTAACTTAATCACTGCTTTATTATAGAAATTTATAATTGACCTTCCATCATTGATTTTGGACGAATTACTGAGAATCCACATAATTATCACTGTAAGCTATTGCAACATGCATTTTTTTTAATGGAGTTAACAGCAAACATTTTTTTTAAGGTGTATGAATCACGTAACTTTCTATTATCAGATACTGTTCTTGGTAGAACTGTCATTGAAATGTCTACGATTTGGTCGGAGCCTGGTAATTAAAGCCTTGTTCTAACTATATAGATGCAGATATTTTAATAACGTAGTTAGATTATATGTTGATCTGCTGTTATTATTTTAATTTTTAACTGTATATTTTTAAAGCGATCTAATTTATTTCTAAAATATTTTAAAATATGATGTACCTATTCCTTGAACACTGTGAACATTCATGAATACTATAATTATAAAATATCCCAAATAAAGTTGTTTTAAAATACATTAATATTGTATATTTTTATTTCGATATAACCTAACATTGATCTAATCAAAATCAAAGAGATTTTAAAATACATATCAGAGGTAAATACAGTAAGCAGTAAGCGAAGGCGATCAATTTTTCTTCTGACCACTTTCAAGTTCAAATTTGTTAAAATTTTATTTCATTGAAGCGAACATTTTTGACTTTAGCATTTGTAGGAAATATTCAAATGATAATAATAAACATTAACGAACAAAAGTAAAAAGTTTAATAATGAGTGTTGACCATAGGCATCTAAAGGTAAAATGTGTTATATACATTATCCTAATGAAAATTTAAATTTATCACTTGTAGCTAATTATTTCGATCTGCATATGCAACTAATATAATTGATGATGAGAGCTTTAAAATCATTTGTGAAAATTTTATATTTAGATGTTAATAAAAGGAACTTCATTGTTGGAATTTAATTTTTTTAAATGTGGTACATTGACGGAAATAAAATAAACATTTTGGGGATGTAAAATATTTTTTTGTTTGGTTTAGTCTTCTCTCCCTCCCTAATGGCATTTACGTCATGTAAGTTAAAAATATCTGGGAAGAGCATTGAGTGAATTTTGTTAGGGGAAGGGTTTAGCCTCCCCAAGACATCCACCCCCCCTATTTCCACTTCTGATGTAGCATACATTAAAAGTGCAATTTATCGGGTATTCTGTATCTAAATTTCAGTTCCACAAACCGAAAAGTGCAAATTATACTAATTAAAAACAAAACATTTTACAAGTTTTAAATTTAGCCCAAAATTGGTTAAAATTTTGTTGAGCATGAATAATTAGGTATATAGTTTAAACTAATTTCAATTTTCTGGTATTATTTTTCTGAAGTTATATTAAAAATAATTTATCGATTTCATTAAAACCAGTGCTAATTTTTTTGTTTTCCTAGACTTTGAAAAATTGTTAAGAAATTGCTAAAATCACAAAAAAATAACAATATGACAAATATATTCAAAATTGATCGCAGAGAAGTCTATGAGACTTTAGGAGAACTCTACTTTAAAATGAGGTTATAGGTATAAGAACACGGGGAAAAAAATTATCATTATAAAACCAAGTCCCGTCGTTATTTGTTTCAAAACTTTAAGTGTAGCAACTCTTTATGAAATTCTCATTTTGCTTTTGTTTTTTTTAGTGCCCTGCCTTTACTTGCAGTCTTCTTTGTTTACTTAGTTTTTCATAAATTTCTTATTTGTCTTTGTTTTTTCTCTCATTCTTTCTCCTAACTATTTGGGGTTGGCAACCTATACCTTAAATCTCCACCTGACCCCCATCATCAACGCGTACCACAGCAGTCCTCAAATCATTCTCGATCGTATTTCAATATTAATCTTCACAAATCTCAAAACTTTAAAGTAACCTTTCTAATGTAAAATCAATGCCCCATCTTAAATTTATAAAATATGTGCTACGTATGCAACTTTTTTTTAAACTATTTTTATTGGTTCCCAATAGAAACATATTTCATGTTCTTTACTTAAGAATTTAAATAATATTATTAAAAATATTATGTATGCTAAATGTATTTTGAACAGACAAATTATTTCATAATAAATGGTTGACTTTGATTGGACGTGGAAGAAATAACTTAAGTATTAAAGGATATTTAAAATGTGATTTATTTATATTTTGTGAGAATAAATGCATTGATGATTTTTCCTTATCGTCGCCTTTGGACTATACTAATACTCAAGCGGTTGAAATCAATGGAAGGTTTGTAAGAAAAAAATGTGTGTTATAATATTATATCATACACAGAGCTGGGCCAATTAACTAATTTTTAAAGTAGGTAGGTGAAGATATGCTAAAAAAGAAAAAAAACTAGCTGCTAAGTTAAAGTTAATTTAAAATATTAATTAACTTGCTTAAGTAATTAAATTGCATTACATATTTACAAGTAAACAATAACTGAATAAAGATATTACTACAGATTCTGAGAAGAGTAAAGTAGTTAGGTAGTGTTTTTACAATAATATTTACTATTTTTATTATTTTTAACTGGATGCCTTTTAACATAATTTTTGAATGATTATTTTTTGATACCATATAAATTTCTTCAATTTCATTATTTATAATATTTTCCAATTCATTGACTATATATGTTGAAAAACCAAAATGTTTGTTTTTCCTAGAATCAAAACTAAAAAAAAAAAGTTATAAAACTTAGAACACACATTTATAATTCAGGAGACACACTTAGATTTTTAGAGGATACAAAGTGTGTTAGGGGACACAGTATTGTAGGCCGTGATAGTATATTAATATATAAATATTTATGTACTCAAATCGTACTCATACAATAAACTGGCAAATAACTTTTTGGAAATAAATTGAGTTTTGTCAAAATAACTAATTTTAGTTTAAATACTTACTCATCACAATAAATATTTAACTAAAGTATTAATTAGATTATAGTCCAGCTTTGGTAATTTTTGATATTGAACATATACATACAATATAAAATAACTGTTAACAAATGTTGTACTCCAAAATGTTTATAGAAATGTAATTATTCCAAGTGGATTTAAAGTGGCTAAAACTCATTTAGCTAAGTATTCAATAAAATTATACAGATATGAAATAATACGTTATCTATTTAATGATGGCCCCGGATGGTTGTCAGTTGATTTTGGAGAAGCATTAGAAGTATTAAACTGTTTAAAAATGTAACTTAATAATAATAATTTGATTGATTAATATGCACTAATATCAATGCAGTCAAGCATTAAGCTGAACATAAATGAAACAGATTTGGATTGGAATCAAGAATATTCAACGATCAGTTTATTTCCTCCATTATGTCCTACAATAACAATTAAATTTATTTCAATCACAAAGACTGTGTCTATCAAGACTATATCTATGCATGATTTTATTGGAAAAAGTTAAGAAATGAATAAAAAAATTATTTATTATATTTTAATAACGTATTTTAGTAAATTTTCTAAAATTACTTATAGATGGCCTCCCACGTTTCGGTCCAGCTTTTTTGCATTTCACATTACTGGGAACACAACAATATTTTGGCAGAATATTAATGTCTGTGGAAACGGAATTGGTACCATCAGAAATAGAAAATATTAAAATTTTACATACTAAAAATATAGTTCCGTTTTCTGACGAGGTAGTTATATTTAGTATTATTTATTATGAATTATATTAAAATAAACATAGACACGATTTATTTTAATAATTCAAAAAGAATACAATTTATTAAACTTAATTATTAATAACTCGGAATACTAATTTATTTTCCTATGATATAATAAAATTGCATTATTTCAAGTTAATTTATAAATTTCTATGTTGAATATTTTTTCATGTTTAGAAATAAAGTTTCTATAGAACGAAGAAAAAAAATTAAATTAAATGGTTATTAAAAATTTACAAAAACAGAAAATTTAATTTAATTTTAATTTTTAATTTCACTCGAAATACTTTTTCTCTATTCTCTCACATTTATTAACACTTGTCTATAGTGAAATTGTTACTGAATATAAGATTTTTAGATTTTAGACCCAATAACGTGTATGTACTATTTTAACGGTATCTAAACGGAGAACTGAAGAGTATAGTAAAAATAGAAATTTGCTGTATTCAGTGGCGTATTTACGGGGGTGGTCCAAGGGTACTGGACCCCCCCCCAGAGCTAAAAATTTAAATCAAGAAATGATAAGTATAAAAGGTATATTATGCATCAAAAGGGTAAGGAAGGGGGATCCAAATTAAAAAATATTAAATTCTTTGTAGACTGTAGAGTGTAGACCCATTGACGCAATTAAGATAAAAATTTAGAGGGGAAGCTATTGTGTTTGTTTGATTGATTTAGCATCCCCAAGAACAGTAAACTTATGCAAAATCTGGGTCTTTGAGAGTTTTTTCTTTTAGGGGGGGCTTAGCCTCTGAAATCACCTTAATTGCGCCTATGACTAGGCACAAAACAGTAATTGTTTTGGTTTTGTAACTAAATTTTGGACCCCCCCCCCAGAAAAATGTGAAAATACGCCACTGGCTGTATTATTACCGTTAATATTATTATCATTATTATTATTACTATCATATTAGCAGAGCCCAACGAAACATTATTTTACGTCATTATTCGAAAACATCAACATGTGGATAAATTATTTAATCAGCAGAAAAGTAAAAAAGTAATATGTAATGTTTGAGGTCCTTTATAATGAGCGTTGAGGTAGATAGTTGATAGACGTAGATATATGTATCACCGATACAATCGTTTACGATACCTGTGACCTGCACCTTTTAAAATTTTTTGAAGCTCAAAAGTCTGTATTATACTACTATTGATAATTAGGGAAAATTTAAAATTTGCTATACCAAATTTGTGGTTAGTGCACAATATTTTATATTACCCATTTTTTATTTATTTTTTTATTTGTTATTTGAATTACCTATTTGTTAAGAGCAGTAGGCACTTAAAAACTATATGTTATCTACCTGACAACCATTTTTAATTTAACTTACCTATAAAGAGGGGGAGGTTTACAACACATTGTGTCGTGTCCTTTTTTCTGATAGGTTCGATAAAATTTGGTATCCTAAATTTAATAGTCTCTACCAAAACGCTATCCCATCTACTGTATAGTTAAATATATTCAACTTTTAGCCGTGTGGTTATAATGGTCATAATGGTACCAATATTAAATTTATTTTATCTAATATCACAATTCAAAATGGTAATATGCGGATTTTCAAGAAACGGCTAGTTGGAAATGAGGTGACCCAACACGACACAGTGAGTTGTGACCTTGAAAGATTAATTTGGATTAATACTGGTAAACATTGTTAAACCACAATGCCTTATAATCCTGGTCATGGTCAATTCAGAATTGATGATTAAGTTACTTGAAAATTAAATTTTTTTTTAAAGTGTGTACTTCGCATGGGTGGGATATCTTGGCAGATGTGTTTACATACACAAATATAAAAAACATACCTAATTATTGTGAAATCAATTCATTGTTTTCTTTCCTTCGCTCAGAATCTTAAAATTAATTTAATGTACTAGTATATTATTTTATTTGACACATTTTTAATTATTCAGAAACACAATAAAAATTTATTATATGACCAGAATCTACAATATTTTTAAAATTCAATAGTTTAAAATTATTAATGCTAACATAGAGTTACCATAGGTGTTTTTATATACATTTTTAACTATTTTTATTTTCTTTACTGAAATATACATATTATATAATAACTAATAACTTACTCATACCTATATGATATAAAAATACTTGAATATTGAAAAGTGAATAATTTTTTTTTAAGAAAAATGAATATATTTATCAGTAAATAAGTAGGTATGTTAAAATGTAAAATATACTGTAAAAAGAGTACATATTTTCTAACTCTGAATTTTTAAATTTATTTTAAAAAACTAACGGAAATTTTCTAAAAAAAAGGTTGAAGTTCTTGGTAAATGTTCCGGTCTCTTATGGTAACCTTATGCTAATATAACCATTTTATAATTGCTATCCAAATAGATTATAAACATATATATTATACATATTTATCACTCATACGACTATTTACCTTATTTCGAATGAATTCAGGAATTTACACATATTCAAATGTTAATAGTTGGTATAATATTTTGTGTCAATCAAATAAACAAAAAACTAATAACATCAAATAATATGACAATATCGATGGATTATGGTCATTATAATTTTATTCCGGAATATAAAGCTAAAACAAGTGAGTACCTGACTCCACACTTCAATAAATATATTTTATGCTCATTAATTAAATTAAGAGACTAATCTACTTTGTATTAGTGTACATATTTTTATATTTCTTAAATATGATTATAAATTTCTAAATTATTTAGAATTTTTCAATACCCAAACATCAGAATACAAAGGAGTCGATATGGATAATAATTTTTATAAACTATCGATCGACCAAAATACAAAACCGTGTCTCTATTTAATGATAAATTTACCAGTTATTGAATTAGATGCCATGTGGGCTATGAATTTATTTTCTACGACTGTTAACAATATGGTAATATTTTTATATTTTATATCTCCTACAATACAATAATCAATGAATACAGTTGACGTACATATAGGAACTATACCTATATATTTTCTGTCCGAATAGGAAACGTACATTTTAAAAACTCTTATACATTTCAAATGCCAAAAGTCTGATAAGAGTAAAATAGAAGTTGTTCGTGAAATGCTAATCAAGTTATGTGTTTACCATAAACGGTTTAAAAATTTGTTTGATGAAAACAAAAACTTGCAAAAACATATCCACGTGTCATGTGTCAATTACATGGTAATTACAAAACTACAAGTAAATAGTAACTTACAAAGAAAAATGTAGATTTTAAAATAACTTCGATAATTTCATGGGCGATTGTAAGCTTTCCCGATGGTAAGTTCTCTTGAGTCTACTTTAATACTACCTCAAATGTTCATGTAAACTTTCTCGGGAATTTTTCAATACAACCTGAATTGTATATGTAAACTCTCCTAGGTCAATAATATATTTATCTGAAGAAATATGTAAACTCTCCCGGGTCTTCTTGAATACTAACTCTTGAGTAAATGTAAATTGCAAATTATAATAATAGTTGAACATATAAGTCAAGTATATAAGTTATAGTAAATATAATAAAATAATAGTATAAACATTTTTTTTTTCAACAGTAAAATATAATGGTTTTCATTATCTTAAAAAAAAGTTACATGGTAGATTTTCGATAATATAACCGTTAATTAATTATTGCTAAAATACTACATATGGACATATTATGTTCTACGTATAAAAGCGGGTTTCCTGAACACTAGCACTTATAGTTCAATCTGACACCACGTAACAATTTTTAATCAAATAATTATAATAATAGTAGGACTCGGATTTGCATGCGCTAAAAGTCATGAGATATGCTCTTAAAAATACACGTTTATGCTTTAAAAAATGTAAAATATGCAGTTATATATACGTTAAAAAAAATTCTCCTTCTGCAATAGTTATGTTCAAAATATGATGTTTAAATAAAATTTTAAATTATAGGTATATGGTACACAATGCCACAAAAGTTAATGCATTTTCAACGATTTAAATACAATTAGTTTAAACAAATTAAAAATATTTAGGCTTTTATCGAATTGTATTTATCACGACCCATTGCTCAAATACAATTAGTTGGATTTTTTCAGTGTTTAGAAAGAACGCGTTCAATTTTTCATGAACGAGTTATATCAACGCGTTCGATTGAATGGTATTTTAATACGATTCGATACACGGAAAATATGAATATTCACAAAAATTTTGAATAATTGAATATTAAAAATTTTGTATCGCCATTAACCTACATTATTCTAAAAAATGTTCTGTAAAAAATAAAACGATTTATTTATAAATATTGTTTAGCATAACATGAGAGAAACTTTTGTGCTTACAGAAACTATTTTATGAATTTTGTTTGGAAGAAATCAAAATAATTTCGAGCCTTACTTATAATGAATCAGATTTATTAAACTCGGTATATAAAATTAAAGACATATTTGAACAATTATTAATACAGCATAAAAACAGAGTAAGTACCAACCGGCATTAATATCTATATGCTTAAATATTATATACCTACTTGATTTCTGATTCAAATATTTTAACGACTGTATACGAATTATATAAATTATTTACACACACTACCTATTGAAATCATAGATTCTGAACAATATGAACTATAGTAATAAGCTTTATATGAATGAAAAGTAAATTTTACAATACATAATAGATATACCATGCATTTTTTTTTCAGTCATACAATGGACCACCTAATATTTTTTTAAATTTATGTAATGACAAAAAAATTGTTTTAAGATGCCAGATTCAAATAAGAAACTTTTTGTCTTCTAATATTCCAGAATTTAAAGGGAAATATTGCGGAAAAATTAAACCCTGGTTTCTGGTTAGTAATGATTTCATTCTGATAATTCATTATTATCAGTGTTTATTTCAGACATATCTCTGGAAAGCGCAGCTTTCCGTCCCCCTTGAATCTAATCTATCCTCTTCCTGAGCAAAATAAAAAAAATTCTGTATACACTTAAATTTCTGCAGCTCGCTTGCCCATAATTATAATAAAAATTAAAAAATGTGTCATTTAAATCGTGAAATACGGTTTATGATTTAATTAACTGTGGTACTTTTTTCTTTTTCTTTTTTTTCGAAATAAAACAAAAACATTTTTTGAAATATTTGTATTTATATTATCAGGTATATAATTACATACCATATTAAGCTAAGATAGGGTTGCCATAAAAAATAAAGCAATAAACGGGATTCTCTATATGAATCTAACACCCGGTGTTCAATTACAGTAAATTCTGGAGTATTCGGTTTGTACTCCATTCTATACTAGATTTCAACACATAAGATACGTTTATAATAATATTTTATCGTACATGAAAATTAATAATTTATACCATATTATAATTAGTTATTACTAAGGTTAAAATGTTTATGACTTTTTCATAATTTTTCTTTTGGTCGTGTGCATTGCAGACCAAATTACAAGTAATTAGTAATTACGCGACTGGGGATATTAAAAAATAATTTCAAGTACTTTCTAAGAAATTATTTCTTATTTCAAATAATAATGTAATAATAATTTTTCAGTTCTATTTTACACGCCTTACAACTCCGAGATATTGAAATACAACCCCTCTCTTCGGTACAAATTGTCCGAAAGAAACACTGTGTATAATTAACCTTAAAAAATTATATTTCATAAACACAACACACCTTATACATTCATCATAGAAGAAAAAAGTTTATTTTATAATTTGCAGCAAAAAACTGATAAAAGAGACAATTTATTTGACGGAATTATGGAAACTGTATTTTGGATAGGCCCCTATTTGGATATAAATTCAGAATTAAGTAAAATTGCAGGATTTTCTACGAATAATTGTAAGGAATTGCAGCCTTGTTTACAATATACATACCAATCACACAATGAATCGGTAATTATTCATTATTCATTAATAAATGTTCATGATTTACATTTTGACTAAATAAAATAAATATATATTTAGTTAATACAATTTAAAGCACATATAAGTCAAGCTGTACTCACGGAAAAATGTTACAAACAATATGGGCAATTAAATTTAATGTCAAGAATAATTTTCGATGGGCATTCAATGACAACAGAAGTACTTATGAAATATTATTTTATAATATAATTTTATTCATATATATTAGATATTTGCAATATTTGAACCGTTTGTAGTGTATTACATGTATTCTTGTAATTAAGAAAAAACTTAATTTTATTTACATATCTACCTAATACCTACAAAATATTATTAAAAAAAAAATAAATTTATTAGGTTATTAACCAGAATTTATCGCCATCATGGAATGTAACATTAGCATTTAAGCCGATCACATTTACATGGTATGAAGATATTAATGAGGTATTCCCATTTCACGCAGTTATCCAATTGTGTCACGTTCAGATGAATAAAGGAAAGTCGATTGAAGTAAATAATAATATATTGATGTCAAAGTTGTATTATTTTGTAACACTTTTGATTATGTTCTATAGAAAGTTTTTGCTTATACTGTTCTTTGTATAAAAAAAACTGAAACTACTTTATACAACACGTTAAATTGGTTTGACATCTTAGATAAAACAGAAAAAATCGGTAAAATATTAATTGCTATTGAAGTCGTAGAAGTAACTGATGAGTTGATTGAACCTGTTGGCGATTTGAGCGTCCCTTTATTAAAACACGTTCAACCGAAACTTCGTATTTATGAGTCAGTGTTTTTAATACAAATTACTGACTAAATTATATAACTCAACAATATATTTTATCACAGGTTAATAGTACTGTTTTGGGGATTGCGGCAATTTAAATCACATTTACACGAACCATTTGTCCGAATGTTCTGCTCTGGTTCGTATATCGATTCTGGTGTGATTAAAAGCACAAGATCCTTTCCGAATTTCCCAATGTCATCGGATGAAAATCGCATACTCAGTATAGTAAATATGTCATTAAGTAATTTTACATGAATACTTTGACGAAAATAAATGCGCACATTTTATTTTTAAAGGAATTACCCGAAGATCCGTGTCTTATACCTCCAATAAGTTTTCAACTAATAAATAAACACTCACAACTCGGAATGAGTGCTTCTCAAGCTTCAGATCTGTTTTTAGTTCCTAGAATATCAGACGTCGAATGGAATCAACTAAAAAGCGAACAAACGGTTCATTCAAGTATAACGAAAAACTATACTGAATTTTTATCAATTTTTTTATTAATTATATAAAAATAGTTGTAGAAATAGAAGAAGATGATAATAATGAAAAAACAGAAGAAATTAATTTTTTTGAACTTAATTTAGATTTTTTAAAGAAAATAATTGGTTACATCACTCCATCATATTTAAAAAATAATAATTCACGGACAAAAAAACATGTAACGCTATTTTACATTTATATTTAATACATTACTTTATATCTAAGTATAACTATTCTAAAAAATTTAATTAACATTGATAAAGGTATTTTATACACTGTAGATAAATGCCAAATTCGAAGACGACGAAAATGAATTCAATTGGTGGACAAAATACTATGGATTCAAAAACCTGCAAAACCTAAAGGTTGTACAATGTTTATTTTTATCATACATTAAGTTTTCCATAAATAAAGAAGCCCCCTTTTCCTAATTATTCTCGAATTGCGATCGACCACTTTGTACACTTTGTTACGATGTACACTTTTAGTTGACAAAAAAGATTACTTGTTGATTTTATAAAAGTTGATATATGATCATATTGATGCTCCTTCGTTATTATTTCAAAGTTCCTTCCAATTAGTTTCTTACGAGGTTCCTCTTCAATCTTAAATACTCTTAATATTATTGTCTATCTATACTTACATTTTCTTTAAGTTTAGATAAAAAAAATTGAAAGGAATTTTAAATTTTTGTATAATTTTAGATGGTTTTTCCAAAATTTCGGAATTTAGTGTTTCGAAAAATAATCTCTCAAAAATACCTTCTAGAACGAAATTGTGATTCAAAAATTTGTAGGTCAAAACTATCGGGCAATTATTTTTATACGAAAACGTGTACACACGAAATAAAAATAAAAAAATTAAAATTATGATAAATAAATATCATTGTAAAACAAAAGTTTTTTCCCATTTTTCCTATTCTACTCAAAATTTTGAATATTCTTGATACCTACAATTTTTATGATTTTTTATTTACACAATCAACAAATTACTGAATTTTAAAATATAACGTAAAAGATTGAATATAGAGTTATATGGGCAGTTAACACTAACTCAATAAAAATCAGCCAACCACATTTTTTAAATTCACGACAAAAATGAGAATTAACAACAAATTATTAGGAGTTAATTAAAACTTTAAAACATTTACATAAAAACATTAAGAATAATATACTATCGTAAACACAACATGTGTATTAAAAAAATTTCAGAGCATTTTTTTTAAATATTTTAGTATTTACGTACAACTACGATACAACTCGTATAATAAACTTACATCCTCAATGATTATAATATAATAAACAAATCATACTTTAATATTGTGTCAAGAGGATGTCAATGCATCATACTTATTCCCGTTTGTCTAACGAACCATTTTTTCAAAATTACATAAAATATTAAATATTGTGCAATTTAGGTACAATTTAAAACTCAAACATCTAACAAAGAAATTACAAGTTTCTGGTATTATTATTATTATTAATATAATTATTATATAAAAGTCGTAGAACTTCTCTGTCAATATTTTACCAATACGATATAACATTCTTTTGAAAATATTTTCTCTTGAAATGTATTAATTGATGTTTAAATTCTAAAATCAACCTGAACGACACAATTTTGATGTTCTACATAAATTAATAATTTTTCTATATTTTGCCAATGTTCATGGACGGTGACAACAAATTCAAGTACGAAGAGTAACGACGTCATCTTATGTATTTAAACAAACAATTAAATTCATTCAGACTTTTACATATAGACCCCTTAAACGATAAGGCTCGCGAAAAATCCTGCCTTTATACATATGTATTTCCACCTCTGGCCTGAGCTATAGTACAGGAATTCTAATAAATGTAGACCCTTAGAGTCCCTTCTTCAATCGCCCTGAGACTCAACTAGTAATTGGGTTGTGATTAGCTGTGCTTGGTGTTGAAGTGTCCAGTGATCAGAACCTCTCCTTTCCTTATTTTCTCTACGCTGACGTTTCGGACTTTAATTATGTTCCGATATTTTTTATTTTGTCAGCACCTAATTCATTAGTTATCCGGTGCATCATTCCCTGAACTATTTTTCAAAAGTGCTGGTTAATCTGCTTTGGTAAAGTTGTTTAATATTTTCTACATTCAAAAATAATTTTAAATATTGCTTATTTATTATAGAATCATGTCAACAGAAATAAGTACGAAAATGCATTTTTCAAATTTGCACACAAACTTCTACCGTATTTTAAAGAACCACATGAACTCAATCTGACTCAAAACTATTCAAGCATCAAAACTGTCACAGTAATTCAATAGTATAAAATATTCATATTATAAAATATACTGCAGAGTATCCAGTTCGTACAGTACACCATTTGAGCATAATGTAATAATGGTGAGTGACAGCGAATACATAATTTACATTTTATGAATGAGATGTTTTGAAAGATACGGTGGCTACTTAGTTTTTTATAAAAATTTAATGTAGAATTAATGCAGAGTGAATTTTTCAATCAACCAAATTTCCTTTGTTGATGTTTGACTCGATTTTTGTAATATTTTTAACACTTTTTTACTCAAACAGTTTTGTATACATATGTAAGCTTTGTCAGTGTTTTTAATTATTTTATTCGAAAATTCATTCAGTTTTTATTTTGAGTTTTCTCATGATTTTTATTAAAAAATCTATTTTAATGTATTACATCATTATTTTTAGGGGATTCAGACACCAGCGTGAGTGGAAAAATTTCAAAAATAAAGCTTTATATCAGTCTAAAATCAATTCTAAAAAAAGCTAAAGCTACATTAGTTTGATACTGAAATAAATATTCACCATTAAAAAATATACTTTAATGTCCTTAATTTTTCAAAAAGAAATTATGTATTAATGTATTGTATAATAAGGTATTATTACCAACATGAAATCGTTCATAAAATTTTGACAGTACGATCTGGAACACTCTGTACACAAAGATAATGAAAACATATTATGGAATTTTCTTTATTCTAGATATACGACAAAGAACTTGAAAGTATTCCAGAATTTGAAAAATTCGAAGACAATATAAAAAAATTCAAAATTTATGGGTACAACAAAAATGACGAAAGCATAAAAACTGTAGCTATTTTAAAAGTAATTCTTTATATATTTTATTAAAATGTATTATGAGAATATGTTTCATCTTCATACACTCATGATGAATTAAGCTGCGAAGTGTATATTTTTATGTATACTAGTATAAGTTCTATCATAAATGCTAACTTTAAACGGTTATAATATAAAAAGTTAACTTACGATATCCGATATTCTTTCAGTACTATTAAATATACGTTTAATAATGATATTATACAATTTTGAGGTCTTACTATTGAGAGATTATGATATTAATTTATAAAGAACGAGAAATTTCCAATCATTTCAAATTTCGATACTGGGTTCAAAATGGCTCAAATGTATTAGAAATGTATATGAAAAATGCGCTTGACTTTTTTTAGTAATTGATAAAATTTCAAGTTTTTAACATCATTTTTTCGAAGTTATGATAAAATAGCCAGACATACTTCGACTACTTCGATTACTACTTTCGACATACTTCGGACTACTACCATGAAAATTCTTGAGTGGGATACTTTTGGTGGGTGTGTTGAATTTTAAATAAACTATGAATAATTTCTATAATAAAATGGTTCTGAGTGGAATTTAATTAACTTAGGTTAATTATGGACCACAATAATTGTCAGTTTTATTTTGAGTAGGTATGTTTAAAAATTGCTACATATTTACATTTTATCCGAAATTCATATATGATAAGAAATTATTGATATTTTCATGATTTAAGCAAAATTACTTTTGAAATGGGTAATATATGTGCCTATTTCATTATTCGTGAAAATAATTAATTTTGCAGTATTTTGAAGTTTAAAGCTCTTATGATTAAAAATTTGCTACTGATTTCAACAAAAATGTAAATTTGAATTGACTTATATGAGTAAATTGGTATACAATTTTCCGCCCTAAAAATAATAAATTGAATATATAATGTAATAATTAGGGAGAAAAATCTGCCATTATTCGAATTAATTGTCATTTGAGTCATAATTCTAAAATTTAAACGCTTGAGAAAAATTATTCCACGGGCCACATTTTATGAAAATTGTATCACATGTAGAAAAATATGTGAAGAATCTATTTATTAAAAATATATTGATCGTATTTTAAATTCCAAAAGTTGTTTTAACCTTTTGATTGAAAAAATAATTATTTAGCATAAAAATGACAAATTTTAACTTAAAATGGTTATTTAAAATAATTGAAAATGTATAACATATTTTGATGAAAGATCAATTTGTTTTCCTCATATTTTTTTTTTCCTGTTTGTTAATAGCGAAACATAAAACTGGCTGAGTAAAAAATTAATTTGTTTGTAATAATAATTAACCTTATAATTTTTAAGAGAAATTGTCTCATACAAAACTGAAGGTCCACTCAGAATGCTTTTATTGAAGAAATGATTTATCGTGTGTCTTTAAAATTTAATATACCCATCAGTCCCAACTGAGGAGCGAAGAATACCCTTAGTGCAAAATATGTTCAAATTTTTTTTTTAATTGTTATTTGCTTATATGTTTGTAGGGAAATATGTGTTTATATCCAAAACAATTGAGTGCGGACGAACAAGACATTTCCAATTACAAAAAAATATTTTTTTCAAATAAAGAATCTCAAATTTGGCCAGGATTAAAATCAAATACAAAATGCAACGTCGTTGTACGGGTGTATATCCTAAGAGCACATAATTTACACCCCAGTGATATTGGTGGATTATCGGATCCATACGTAGATATCCGGTTTGGGAAATCCCATCACATTTCAGATCACAAAAATTATGTTCCTAAAACATTGAGTCCTATGTTCGGCAGGTATATAAAGCGTTTAAAAGTACATACAAATCTATTTTTCAAGATCATTTTTCTAAGAGCTAAAAGATTTATGTGTATTTTATTTCACTTAGATATTTCTAATTAGGTGTTAATAATCTAATCGAGTTCCATAGATTGAATAGAACAATAACTAAATTATTTAAATTTAAAACTAACTGTGTTCTTATTTATACCTCAAAAAGATGTTATCAAAAAGCAGTATCGTTACCAGAATGTGCAACTTTAGTAGTTAAAATTATGGACTTCGATAGACTTGGAAAAAACGAATTAATTGGTGAAACCACTATAGATATTGAAGCAAGGTATTACAGTAAACACAGAGCTTACTGTGGACTACCGAAACATTTTAACAAGTAATAATTGTTCTTAAATGGTCACGTGTTTCAAACTTTCAAATATATTTGTAACGGCAGAAAATAACACAAATTTAAAATAATATCTAGTTCTGTTTCAAGTTAATATTGATTGGAAAGTTGTTGCCTTCGTCAACCCGTAAGGACCGGTCGAATATTTACATTTTTTTTTTAAAAAGATAAAAACTTTTATTTTTAAAGCATAAACTTTAATTACTTCAATAATTTGGCTGAATTATTTATAGATAGATGTTGGATCTTCATTGTTGTTAATAAGCATATAACAAATAAAACTACTGTCAGATAATGTTACCTAATTTTAGGTACTATAGTCTATAATATAATATTATAAATTATAATGGATACGTTATGCTATCAAATGAGCTATTATATAATAATTATTAAAGTGAAACATAAAATAAATCTTCTCTAAAATACAATATGATGTTTTCCAAATGTTACTTGTAAATATTTTCTAAATTTAAATTTTGTTTTAAACATATCCATTTTAAATTACAAAATAGTAACTGGATATACTTTTTTTGGCTTTTTATTTTTGTAAAACAAACAGACATGTGGTATAATTTGATTGATAAAAGTATTAACAATAGCCTTACATTCCAAGGACTATTAAGATAAAATTGAATATTAATAACGACAATGAATATAATTTATGATAAAAAAAAAGTATTTTGTTAAAACTCTGTAGATATCTACTATTTAATTGTTATTTCTACCACATATCGTATGTACCTACATATTAAATAATACAATAATTTACAATTTGTTTTTGCAGAGATGGTTATAATCGATGGAGAGATCGTGAAAACCCGTCAACAATTTTATATAAACTATGTTTGTTACATTCATTAAATCCCCCATTGTACACAGAAAACAGTGTTGTAATTGGGTCTAAAATATTTAAAATTGACGACAAAACTGAAAAACCTGACAGACAGTCTTTGGCATTGCACGTATTAAACCATTGGCAAGATATGCCAGTTGTTGGTTATCATTTGGTGCCTGAACATGTAGAAACGAGAACGTTACATAATCCAGACATGCCTAACTTACATCAAGTATTATCATATTATATAAATCCTAATAAAAACGGATGAGTCTTGTAAAACATTCGAGTCTTTTTTTGTATCCGAATACCGTTTTAAATACATTCCGGAAAACGTATTCAAATCTTTTTATTCACTAAAAAATGTTTTTTTCTTAAATCCGAAAAATAAGAGTGGTCATAAATATGTGAGTATGTGACCAAAAAACACTTTAATTTTGAATTTTAGATTTTACACTGGCATACAATAAAATATTATTAACATCATTTTTCTCCACAATCGAAATATACATTTTCCAATGACAATACAATAATCACATTAAAATATTAATTGGTGTATTAACATAGGTATGTAAAATGTACAAATATGTGTTATTTGATTCTTTTTCTACCAAAAATTAATTTTCAGATCATTCCAAAACTGACATAAATCAACAAGAAATATGCATACCTTTTTTTAGGGGACTGGGACAATGAGCCGACGACCAATGAGAGAAAATATGTTTATATAACTAAAAATTCGTTAATACTGTAAAAATGATATTGCTTCCATGTGTGGGTCAGTCGGTATTAAACTACAATAAAGGGTTCGATAGCATATTCATCTTTCAATCTACTTAATATAACATTACATATACATATCTTTATTAAAGAAATTATTACTAGAAATGAAAAATATCAAAAAAGTATAATATATTATTTCTATTATATATAGGACGTCCTAGTGCGATTAGACAAATGCAGTTTTTTTCTATTAATAATTTTTAACATTTTTTTTTTTTTTGAAAATAATGATTACAGCATTGCGTTACAGTAATTACGTGTGATTTTTTTATTTATTTTTTTTTTTAGAAGCAAAATTTTCAAATTTTTAACTTAATACTACAGTTTTAGAAAAAAATTAAAATAGCCATTTTGTGAATCTGATTTTTAGAAATATATTTGTGCTCAAATTTCTAATTAAGATAAACCGTTGCATTTTCTACGATTTTTTTAAGTTCGCGAACAATTTAATAATTTTGTCAAATGCGTCATAATAATAGTAATAGTATGACGTCAATTGGTGATATTATGACTTACTTAGCAATATTATTAAATAATTTGTGAAATCGAAAAAATCATAGGAACTGAACGGATTTTATTAGAGATTTAAGCACCAATATTTTCTAAAACTCAGATTTACAAAATGACTATTTTTAATCTTTTCTAAAACTGAAAAATAAAATTTCAAATTTGAAAATTTCGTTCCTAAAAATAGAAATAAACGTTATTGTTGTAACACAATTCTGTACTGATAATTTTTTTTAAATAAAAAAATAAAAAATTAATAATAAAACAAAAGTCTTACATTTGTCAAATCGTACTATGACGCCCTGTATTGTTGCATTTTTAGATTCATTTTTAATTTCCGTTAAATTTTATTAGTAATGTGTGTATACCCCGGCTGTCTTAATAGAAAATAAATTATAAGGATTATACATATTATTACACATAACATATTACGTTTAAATTACGTGTTGGCCTAATATACAGTAGGGTCAATGTCTGTCGGCACAATGTCATGTCGGCTCAACGTCGTGATACCCTATTCTAGGTACCCTTATCTTATATACTTTTTCATGTATTTCAATATGTATTTAAAAAAATATTTAAATACACCTTTTAAATATCACTTTATCCGTTTATTTGAATACGTGATCTTAAGTCAAAATATAAGTATTAAGAATTTTTACGACTGAAACGATACACGCTCATTCTGAAAATTCCTGAAATATTCGTAATATCAGTTTTTAATATAGTGAATAAAAAAAAAACAATATCAAAGCAGTTATTTTGAAAATTATTTAATTTTAAACATGTACCTATTTAACTAAAACTATGGAAAATGATTGTTATTATATTGATTAAAAAAAAAAATCATAATTTTTTGACAGAGATATTTAAAAAGCCGGACATACTTCGCACGATGGGTGTACTTCGCACGATGGGGTTTTCTTCGCTCCTTGGGTGGTACGCTCTTGGTGGGTGTATTAAATTTTAAAGAAACGATAAATCATTTCTT
>JAIPRM010005129.1:0-21213 GCA_025469315.1 Stegophylla sp. TES_Ste_2020 | reverse complement strand
AAAAAACAACCAAAAATTTCACAAACACGACTCGAAAACCATCATTTTTTGATCAGAATTTTATGAAAATTTAAACATAGGTAGAAAATCCTATAAAAAAGATTTTGGCGCAAGAAAATTTTGAAAATGTGAAAAAAAATGTTGGACATTTTTGAAAAAATTTTTTTTTTCTTTTATTATTAACTTCTTTCGTTCAGAATCGTTTTACTGCAGAAATGATTCTTTAAAATTTAATACGCCCGTCAAGAGAATACCACCCGTCATGCGAAGTACACCCATCGTGCGAAGTATGTAAGGCTTTTTTTTTTATGTATTAAAATTGTAATATAGATATACTAGGAATAATATTATGAAGAATATTTTAATAAAAAAATTTTGAATAATATATGAATATTTTGTTTTTTCTAGTACTTTATTTTCTGTAATCATTTTTTCCTTTTTCTCAGTAAAAAAAGAAATATAAAGTAATAGCAGAGTAAAAGAAATAAAAATAATAAAAATTAACAACATCATCTTTTTTAATTTTTAAATAATTGTCTTACATGAACTAAAGCTTCGTTCAGAATCGTTTCATTGAAGAAATTATTTATCCTTTCTTTAGAATAGAAATCTCGCCATAACTGACGGCGTATTGACTTTTTTTTTCATACACAACATAATAATTGATTTAATTATAACTTTTATTTCTGTATCATAGAATATAATTATGATATGATCAAAAGGACATAATGTTATGTACTTTCGTACGCTCGGCATTGATTTTCGAACGGGTGACATGGGGTATCGGTACAGTTCGAAGTACAGTTATTTTTTTGAATTTTCGTGCCTCTTTTTTTAGTGATCGAAACCGATCAGTGTTCGGCGCATCAAGTCGCGGGGGGCTTAAATTTCTAACGATACTACCGCGGGGTGTGTGGCTCGGATAATTTCGATGTAAATAATCGATACGGTGATTTATTGTAATATAATACTAGAGAATACAACGGACGACGACGCGGAAACGAAGAAAACGAGAAACGCAGTCGTCGAAATCCCCCATCGCAGCCCCCCCCCCCTCGCAGCCGTTGTTCAGCGAATACATTTTAATAAATTTGACTAAAACGTCGAGGCGGCGGATCGCTGGAAAAAAAAAACAGTAAACAATAGACTTTGAATTACTTTTTAATAATAATAATAATAATACTAAAACTTATCTATACATAAATACAATTGTATGACTAGTGTGTTCCGCTATCGTCTTTCAAGTACCTATTATCTATTACTATTATCGGACATAATATTTGATATTATTGAAATATGAAAAATCACACGTGCTCACGAAAAATAATAAATATTATGCAATATGTATTTATCATTCAATAAATTTCACAGTATAAATAATATTATAACAGTTTCTAATTTTAGTCTTCGTCCATCGCATAATAATTTGAATTAATTTCAAACGAATTCGTTTTTCAGTTATGTCTAAGTCTTTAGCTGCATTGTTTTAGAAGTTATGTCAAAAAGTAATTTTCAATTTTACGGAAATTGCATATTTTGCCGTTTTTTAGTTTTTTCGCATTTTTAAAAAAAATATTGAGAAATTTGAAAAATGACCTCTCAAAAGTACCATCTGGGTTCGATTTTGGATCTATAAAGTTACTGATCGAACTTTTGGACGAGTATTTCTATACGAAAAAGTGTTCACAGAGGAAGAAAAAAAAATAAACATCGTTGTAAAAACACATACACACACACACACACACACACAGCCACCAGATAGACCCCCGAGTAACCATTTGCGGACCACCGCTCGAACGTTCACCGGTTAAGAACCCCTGAAATAGTGTAACGTTTTGCATAATATAAGAATCGAACGATCGACAAGAGCATTTTTCATAATAATAATACGTGTCTCGCGGGGTAGCGGTCTGCGCGCCAATTCGTGCAGACGTTTATTTCCGTGCCCGCCAAAACGAAATTATGAATTATTATTCTCGTTGGAACTTTGTCGCGTCGTCACGCGGGAATAGAAATACTACCAAAGT
Source organism: Stegophylla sp. TES_Ste_2020 (assembly GCA_025469315.1). Lineage (NCBI taxonomy): Eukaryota > Metazoa > Arthropoda > Insecta > Hemiptera > Aphididae > Stegophylla > Stegophylla sp. TES_Ste_2020. The sequence continues at coordinate 19,186 of JAIPRM010005129.1, read as the reverse complement.
CGTTCGTGTTCTGACGACGTGTCGGACAAGAGAAGTTTTCGCGAAATTCTCGTTTTGTCGAAACGTCCGTGTTTGGAATTTGAAATAATAATCGATTCACCCGCGATTACGCGGTGTCTAGAGAATTATCACCGCCGGAACCGCTAATTTCCACCCCTGAAAAAGTAAAAACTCCCAAAGTCGGCAACCACGAGAGCAAAAAAAAAACACCTTGCGATTTTTTTTTGCTTTTCCTTTGTTATTATATTATATTTGGTAAGATTTTTACACAAAGACGACGTGTGCGTTTAAATTTGTCGAGTTTTTGTTGGTCAGGGACGACCCACAGGCGAATGTCGAATAAATTTTTGTTTGGTCGGAAGAAGTGTTTTTATTTACATCGATTCTATTAGATTTTTATTATTAACCAAATCTCACTTTCAAATGATCCAATCACACGTTTGCATACATTTATTTGTGACGCCAATAAATTAATAAACACAAAAAAAATCATTTACTTTCATTTTTCAGACCTACTTTTGTATTATCAAAATGTAAAACCACGTGGTTCGTGACTGATTGATAGATGAAAATTTGTGTCGTGGTCCCAAAAACATTGAGAACCACTGATGTAGACAAATTATATACTCGAATTTATTTTTATCTTTTATCTCGTACAGATAAATTAGAAACAAGTTATCATCTTAGATAAATTAGAACGTTATCTAGATACAATTTTGCATTAATATTATGATTTTTAAGTGCTCATTTCACGTTCAATAGCAAAATTTTCAATTTGCATTTTTTAAATAATTTTTAGTTATAACTGGTATACATAATAATGTCTACAAATAAATAGTAATAACGGTAATAAATATTTTATAAAAACAACTGTTTTTATTTTTTGTTAATTTTAAATTCACAAATCCACGCTTAAGTAAAATGACAATGAAGGGTTTGTTTGAACACCAATAAAAATTAAAACACTTTTTCCAAGGAGGGGTAAATGTCCCATTTTGTCTCCCATTCCAGGCGCACACGTTATAACATTAATCACCATTTATTTCAACTATTATAGAAAATTTATGTACGATAGGTGCCACCTAGTGTCTATGCTGGTAGTTTTATATATATTTTTTTAAATGGAGCTTATTATTTATGTATATATTTAGATAATGGTATTACCCTGTTGTAGAATATTTTACCACCGGTTAAAGTCAAATAAATCGTCAACTACTGCAGTAAAGTGATTTTTCGCCAACAATTTGTTACAGTTTATCTGATATCGATAATGGAAGAAAACTCGAAATGTTCATATTACATAGAGTGTAACTTATGTCACGGTGTATGTCGATGATTTCAGTAAACATCGCGATATGTTTTTTTTGTCAAATAAGTCACTACCCTTTGTGCATGTTACTGCAAACGACCTTCACATGTATCTACCATGTAAGGCTAAAGCTAAAGCTGAAAACGCGATGAAATATTAATGAAAGCGAGATTTATTGAAAATATAAATACAACATGATATTTGTTGATATTTATTCACTTTTGTTTCTGCTGATAGTGCATAAAACACTATAATACAACGACGATAGCAAATGAAATTGAGTTCAAAGTTTAAAAATTGAAACTTGAACAAAGTAATTAAACAGCAATAAATAACTAATTTTAATTTTAAAATTAAACGTTAATTTTGAATTTTAAGTTCATAATTATTACCGGTTGAGGTAAAATAGTCTTTTCCCTGTTTCCTGTAAGGAAATTATCTTTTTTTTTTTATAATATGACCTGCAAGTGATTGAGGAGAAATGTACCAGCTCCGCAGGACCACGACGTTTCTTTTTTGAGTAATTATTTATTTTATTTTGATTAATCGATGGCTGTTTGTCCTTCATTTTTCTTTTCTACACCGAGACAATATCATAACGCATGTTTTTCCGATAATGACATTTCGTTTTTGACCCCAATTCCTATCGTATCGTTTCGACCTAAAGAGAATCTTTGTTAACGGTCCGAGTCATATTTTTCAGCCCGATGCTGGTGGCAGTCTACGCGTATACTTCAGGTAATATCTTTTGTTGGTTATTGTTTTTTTTTTTTTTTTTTTTTTTGTTCCCGATGTGATGTATACGAATTTATTTTTCGCGTACAAATATCTCTATTAATTCGAACATATGTGTCATGAGTATACTACGTATCTGTAACACTATTGTTTATTTATGTGCTATTGTTATCCATTTCTTGGGAATTCGTTCACGTTTTGTTTTCGTTTTAACGAAAAGTAAAAAGAAAAAAAAAGTGTACTGTTCAATTCCAATGCTCAGCTCAGAAAAAACTATTATTAATTATTGTCACAATACCTACACCAAGTTTTCAAATGATAAAATAATAAGTTGAAAAATTCAGTATTGTGTATTTAATTTCAGTTGTAATAACAAAAATATGTTCTTACTTTGTCAATAGTTGAAAAAAAAATTCGCATATTTAAAATTTTCTAACACCAAAATATTTTTCATAATATAGTATATTTATAATTAAATTTTATATTAAATTCGTTTTAATAAAACTATTTTATATTAAATTAAATTTAAAAGGCATTTTTTTTCAAATTTCAAGTAGTTTTTTCCAATATTTTGAAAAAACAATTGAGAATTTCGAAAAATGACTTCTCAGACCAAATTCTGATTCAAAAAGTTGAAAACTTTCGGACAAGTATTTCTATATGAGAAAAGTGTTTTCGGAAGAAAAAAAAATACATAAATAAAAAATATAATTATAAAGACACTAGCTTCTTCGCTTCACTCAGAAAGAAAAAAAAAAAAATTAAATTCTCAATTTATACATTAGTGTGTGTGAACATATCATAATTTACATAAAAAAGATCAATAAATGTATTTGTGTGTGTGTTTACTTTTTGTCAAAATTACATTTTACCTTAATCGTTGAAAAGCCCTGCTTTTAATGCCATTACACACACACACACACACACACACACACACACACACACACACACACACACACACACACACACACACACACACACACACACACACACACACACACACTATATATATATTGGATTTTAAACATCGTAATAATTTGGTTCGTCCGGTACACTGAAAGGTTTCATAACTCGTGTCACGGTCGCTTTAAGTGAATCGTAGCTTGTTTGTTTAAAAAACGATTTCGAAGTTATTCGATATGATTACGAAAATGAGAGAACGAGTAAGTGAGGAAGAGTATGTGTGTGTGTGTGTGTGTGTGAGAGAGAGAGAGAGAGAGAGAGAGCGAGAGAGAGAGAGAGAAAGAGAGAGAAAGTTAAATCGTTATAATTTCGTTGTAATTATTTTCTGAGGAATGCAACTGGGTCTGGGGGTGGTGAAACGTATACATTAAATACAATATCGTTGTGCTCCGGAATACTGTCGGTTTGAAAAAAAAAAATAACAACTAAAATTACAAAGCGAAATATTCATTCGGTCACAACGCTGCTTATAATTGAATATATTTCTCCTCTTTCCACGCCGCCACCATTTTGGGTTCTGTAAAAAATAGATAGAAAACGAATAGCTAAACTGCGTAATGTTATTCTAAACACATCGACACGCGTCGAGTGTCCTCCCCGTGAAAATGTATTATGGGATATTATCTATACCTATCCCCAGAGAGGTAGTATTTTCAAAGGATATTATTATATTTATCGATATAAAGTTAAATTCACTCGACTCCTCAATGATTTTATCCGTATAGTGAATATTGTAAACTGCACTGTGCGTCGTGACATTTATCCGTTTTTGTTTTTTTCAAAATTATTTTTTATCAAAAGGAGTACGACCCGTCGATACTGCACTAGGCATTTTTTTTCAAAACAGTAAACCTTGTCACAACAATAATTCAAAAACAGATTTATTGAAAAACCATATAAACATTTTTTTTGAAAATATATATCTTATTTTTGAAAATACAGCCTTTCTACGTGAATAAGAAGTGTTAAAAAAAAAAAAAAATTCTAATTTTTCAATCGCTAGAAACTAGCGTTTAAAAATCTTTGGAATTATAGCATTTAATTTCTGATATAAGCTTATTTTTAAAAATATACTGAATTTTTATTTCAAGTACTGATAATAAAGATTGCTAACGTTGAAAAATTTAGTGTTTCCATAGTGTTATGTGTAATTGTATGCTATTGTTTGCATAGAAGAAATTGAAGAAATTAATCATTTATTTAGGTTACTTACTTGGGGAATTCTTTGTAAAATATAATCAAATTCCTCGGAGATAATTATGTATCTACATGGTGGTACTTACAGACATTTCCCCTAGTCTTGTAACATACCGAACCTAATATATTTTAACTGGATGCTACGATTTAAAATCAATTTCAACGGATTTTCTCGTGGCTTTTACTGCGTTTCTCCAAAGAAAAAAAAAAAAAAATACGCCCAAACAGTCAATTAGTCATCGAAATGTAAAATCACCCGATTTTTGAAATGTTTCTCGTTTCCTTCATTTGTCCTTATTCTAACAGTACATATATATATTACATTTATATACACAACTCTTGCAGTTTTTACCGTCGTCGTCGTGCGTTCCGAATTTTTCCGCTCACGGTATTGCCGTTCCATGTTCTCTCAAAATGGCTCTCTCGTCGTGCGGAAACGAGAAGCCGCGTCTCGTGTCGATCGTCGTATTACCGCCGTCACACAACCCCTTTCTTGCTCGTCTGATATCCCTCCCCCTCCCCAATACCCCTACTCAACACGACTACCTCACACCCCTGCGCCGTGGTGGCTAGATTTTATAAAATATTCATGAAGTTTTAGATCGAAAACCGTAAGAACCACTATGCGTATATATATATATATATATATATATACATTTATGTATGTACAGTATGTTCAACGTCAACGGTAACATACAAAATTATTCGGCTGAAAGACCTTAGATCCGATTACGGTGTTTTTTTTTTTTTTTTTTTTATTAGATAGCGGATATAAAAATGCACATAAATTAAAAATACACTAATTGGAGACCCTTTTATCCGCACGTGTCGATATTAAAATAACAATTTCTTAAATGTGAACAACAAATTGTTTAGCTTTAATTTGAATACTCGTATGGTTTCTTGAAAAACTTTGATTTTAAGGTTTCTTTAAAGCGTCAAAATTGAATATGATTCAAAACCAATTCAAAATTAACCGTATGTGCAAATGACTAATATTTAAAAGTATGATCACTTCATTATTGTATTATTAAGTAATATAAGTTAGATCAAATGTTTTGTAAATATATTATATGTATTTACATGTTAATTGAAAACATGTTCAAAACCACGTGGAAACGTCTTAAAGTAAATATTTTGAAATTTGAAATTATGTTCAGAGTTCAATCATTGAGGTATGAAGAAACTATAACAACAAACCATATTCGAGATCAGTATTGAAAATGAGAATTATTTTATTTAAAGAATTTAAGAAAAGATAAAAAGATTGAAAATTAATTTGTATTTTTATTAATTTTATTCATTGAAAACGGTCAAACGACTGAAAATTTTTATATTACAGTTAACGTCGAACCAATTGATAATTATGTATATTGTTTAAAAATTTAAAAGATTGTTTTTTTTTTCAATATTTTTCACGTGGTCAGTAGTGGAAGAAATATGATAGTATTTAAATTTTTAATTAGAAAAATAATTACAGTGTATGGTTACGTAGTACTGAAGTACCCAGCTGGTTGTTCGTTCAACTATTATATATTTTAAATGTTCATAGCTATTAAAAAGTTGGTATAAAAAAGCCGGACGTACTTCGGCGCGATGGGTGTTCTTCGCACGATGGGTGGGATTATCTTGACGGGTGAATTGAATTTTAAAGAAACGGTAAATAATTTATTCAATAAAACGATTCCGAACGAGGGAAGTTAATAATATAAAAAAAAATAAATGAGGAAAAAATGTTAGAAAAATGTCCAAAATTTTTTTTTACATTTTCAAAATTTTCTTGCGCCAAAATCATTCTTATATGATTTTCTATCTATTTTTAAATTTCCATATAGTTCGGATCGAAAAATGATGGTTTCTGAGTCGTTTTTGTCAAATTTTGGGTAGTTGAAAAAAAAAAAATGAATAATTGAGAAATTCAAAAAATGACCTCTCTAAAGTACAATCTAGAGGCAAATCCGGTTTCAAAAAGTTGCTGAAAAATAAACATCATTGTAAAAACAATAGCTTCTTCACTTCGTTTAGAATCTAAAATATTACAAATTATAAAGAAGGATAATATTTGAAACGATGATGAGTCACTGAGATCTATTGGTGAAACTTTTTTTTTTAAATTCACTTTAAAATAATATTAAAAAAATAAAAAAGTACTCTTCTAATACATTTTTAAACATTTTAATGATCTAATCTATTTTAAGAATATTTTTCGAGATTTTTTCAGGAAATTAACCTAACCAGTCTTAGTAAAACAATGTATTAAATAATTTGATGTGAATGAAAAAAAAAAATCGAAAATCAACGAGTTGTAGTGGATTCAAACGCCGGGGTGTGTGTGCTCGATGAATTACCACCCCGTATATAAATGACATATCGCCACGTGAGCGAAACGCTGCGCTCGCCCGCAGCCGCCGTGTTGTGCTTGTTTCCTTGTCGGTTTAATTATCATTGGCGCGCGCGTTAGCAATAAAACCGCTTTCCGGACGATCGATTCTCATTAAAAAGTATAATGCGACCGCCAACGTGTGTGTTTGCGGCGCGTCTCCGGTGCCGACGAATTAGATGGATATACACGTGTCGCAGTGATCAATCATTCGGCGCGGCCGCGGAGGAGAAACCGGAAAATAATATAATCGTGTTGGGTGTTAGACGTGTCGGACCGGAAACGAAAACGCGACTCGGCCCGGTCCGAACGGAAATAGAAATCGTGTTACGCGATCAAACGTAGGTATTAATGAAAAAATAATACGGACGAGGGCGACGAGGGTCGTCCGGTTGTTGTAATAATAACACTGGCGACGACGCTGGGAAGTTTGATCGCTCCCTCCGTGGACTTTGTGATAAACACTAGGATGATTTCAAAAAAAATTGTGGAAAAGCCAACATATTTCGCGCTCTAAGGGTATTATCAGGTGGAATACCTCTTGGTGGATGTGTTGAATTTCAAAGAAATGAAAAAGCCAGTTTAACTATACACTATAAACTGAGAAAAGGAAGAAAAATATTTTGATTACAGAAAAAAAAAAAGTGTCAAAAAAACATTTTATTGAACTAAAAAATTTCTCATATTATTCTCTACCTATAATAAAATTTTCAAAATGTTAACATTATAAAAAGGTAATAGTTATTTCCAAATATTGAAAAAGACTATTGAGTATTTTGTAAAATGACCTCTGAAAAGTATCATCTAAAGATAAATTCTGATTAAAAATTAAGTAGTCTAATCTGTTGGACAACTATTTCTATACGTAAAAGTGTTCACAGAAAAAAAAACAAAATAAACATCATTGTAAAAACACTTGCTTCTTCGCTTCATTCAGAATCTAAAAATGTTTTAACAGATACAATTGGGGTGAAAGGACCCATTTATCCTAACCTCTTAGGCCCTAACTACCGAAAATAACTGCTTTTTTCCAATCCTTTTAAGTTTCAAAAGACGTTTATCTACTTTATAGAAAGACAGTAACAATTTTAAGTTGGAACCCAACTATCTAGTTTATGTGTTCCAATAGATACGATATTCAAATATGTATTAGTTAATATTGTGACAATATTGTTGAAAACGATTTAATAGGTATTAGCATTGATTAGTATTCGTAAGTAATAACAAAAGTAATTAATTATTCGTAATAGTTGAAACCTATTTTTTTCTGTAACTACAATATACGCGTTAACTAATATAATATTAATGCTATAAAATCAAAGGTCTGCCAAAAAACGTTATACGGAAAAATATTAAAATCAATATCGCTTATTTCAATAAAATGAATAGCAATTAAAATATTATAAAAGTAAAGTAAATTAATGTTTTTTTTTTCAGTTTATATCCCGATTACATATATTTGATATAATAAAATACATTGATCTTAAAAATGTAAAAAGCTAAGTTATAAGTACATTTTTTTTTTTTTTTTTAAAGTAGTTGTATTTCTCTTCAGATTTTTTTTTGAAAACGAGCATGATTAAATTGCAAATAAATATGTCCTTTTTCTCTATTGTTTCAGATTAATATTCGAAAACCAAATCATGAATTGATAAATTGATTCGCCACGGAACCACTCCATGCCGAGGGTCATTTTTGGGAATAACATGTGCCTGTACCGGCCGTAGCCACGCGTACCAACATTATTATTATGTGTACAGCGTAACACGGTTAAATCTCACATAATCTCTTTAATAATACGGAGTAACGTGAAATTTCAAATTAAATAATATAACCCGCCTTATGAGCGGGGAGCAAAATAATATTATTGTTGAAATGCGCACTAATATAATAAAATGCACGTTGGCCTAAAACCCGTTGCGGGCGAATAGGATTTAATCCGTCTTCGTACATACGATAAATAGCAATATGATATAATGTATTATGCATCGTGTTAGTTTTTGAGATTGCCGAGGTTATGTCTGAAAAACATTGACCCAAAAACGTATTTTAAACTAACGAAATTGTTATTTTCGTATATAAAATATCATACTACGTCGTGGTGGCCGTAAAGCGAAAAACTATTTATTTTTTTCTTCTCTTTCTCTCTCTCTTTCTCATTTTTTTTTTTTATGTATAATACGAACAACGTTATTATATTATGAAAACTAAGGAGCACATCTAAAACACATAGACGTGTAATAAATTATACAATATGTATTATTTAAAACGTGTTCATTTTCAGTTTTTATCATTTTCGCGGAAAATAATTATTTTTATTAGCTATTCAAGCGATGAAAAAAAAAAATAAATAAAACAACTTTAAAAGGAAATATTATTATTAACTGAATATTATTTTGATTTGTACATAAATCAACGCACAAATCAAAAATTTACTCTTTATTCGACACTATTTATTAGAAGAAACCTTCCATAACAAAAAAAAAAAAAAAAAAAAATACTTGTTTTTGTTAGCTCTTTATTATAATAATTAAGTTTCGAAATTTATGCAAAATTCATTTTTTTTTCCAGGAGCTTTGAAAAAAAAAAAACTTTTCAAACACAAAATTCGTTTCGTGTATCAAAGAATTAAAAAATACAACTTTTTACATCTATTTTTTTTTTTTACATTTTTAGGGAATTTTTTAAAGTTTTTTTCGTACTTAAAAGGTATTTTGCTTAAATATTTTATTAACTGTTAAATTTGGATCTAAATATTATCATTTAAAAAATGATTCACTTTAGAATATTTTGTGTATTTTACGTTCATTAACATAGACCCCAGTAAACGATTGATTGTAAACAATTGTGAGTAAGGGCACATTAATAGTCGTAAATTTTCTTTTTAAACGAATAAGAACTTGCTAAATAGTAAAATAATCCTACGAGGTATAAAAATGGAACACTTTTGACGTTTTAGATAATTCGAATTAACAGAATTTTAAAATTCCAAAAGGCAGTATGTTGGATATGTGCCATTTGCGTTTACTATTGTGTATTTTAGTAAAAATAGCAATAAAATTTTCTATCCTTTTTAAAGAATTTTTTTGGGTAATTTTAAAAATAAAGAATTTTTATTTTTTTGGTTCATTAAAATAACATTTGATTAAGGATTTTTTTGATTTTTCAGTGTATTAAAATCCTGGTAATATTATTATATAATGTGCAGTGTATTAAATTTGATGTGTCCTCATTTTTTTTTTTTTTTTTTTTCTGAAAATAATTTTTAAACTTATTTTTAAGCCGGCACGCAATTCGCGCAGTTGTTTATAATAATATAATCGAGACGGAGGAGTTCACGAACGAAGACTTAATACCGTCAAGAAGCGATTTACGACGTGCAAAAGAGATTTCGAGTGGAATTTCATTTGTACAGGATTATTATTATTATTATTATTATTATTCAAAGCGTTTGAAAGTATTAACGATGTTTAACACTTGAATATTTCAGAAGTCTATACCGAGGAGGAACTAAACTCGTACTCGTGCGAGACAGTAAATCATTGTTAAAAATATTATTTAAACGTAGTCGTTTTTGTCGGGTTTCCCCGTTTTCTTATATTAAGTCATGAAAATTTCGTTAAAAGTTCGTTAACTGAATAATTGTAAATTTGACGATCTCGCACTTGACGGGTTGTTATGAATTGAGCAACTATTTCATCATCGTCAGTATATACAATGCGAGCTACTCTTTAAAAGTAATCATAAAATATCAATGGGATCGTACAAGATATTATATTTTCTCGACATTGTGTTCGGTATCGTTTGGCAGGACGAAGGATTTGGACGAAAGGTGAATTCTTGGATCCCCTTGTATTCAGGATCAACAAACACATTGAATGCATTCGAAATTTCGTAGGTTTTGTGGTTACTATAATAAAACAGAATATTAGAAAAGTGTAATATGCCTACACATTTTGTAGAGAGTTTCTCTATTTTTTTCCCCCCGTAATTCTTTCTCGCATCAATGCTTACACAGCATAAAAAGTGGAAATGATTAGCTTTGATTTTTCGAAACAGTTTTGTGTTTTTTTTTTTTTTTTTTTTTGAGACCACCACATTTTGAACTTTTTTCGAGAAAATCATTCGCTTACTGCGTGGTCGTCCATTAACTCTGTATTCATTTTGAACTAACTTATCTCCGATCTGGAGATAAATGGGTTATTCGATTTGAAAGAAATGTGCTCTTTGATTTTCAGATAAATTTCGATCATACCTGATGATGACAAGTATAAGGCCGATATAAAGCAAGATGATAATTTTGTTAAATTCGGATGACGCTTTTATTAAAGATTATTGCTGTGAATTATATAATTATTATCAGTGGTCGAAGTAGATCAAAATAAGTGGGGGGATGGAACTAACACTGTTGATTCTTAAATTTCGTATTTTTATATAAAACATTTTTAAAAAATGGAGGAAGCCTTGATAAAGTAAATTTAAAATATTTTTATATAATATTATAAGTACCCACCTTTTTAAAAACTAAATTTCTATAATATAATTATAATTTAATGATCTTCAAAAAATATAAAAAAAAAAAAAACACACAATGAAAAATATAAAGTCTTTTAATAGAATGTCTCTTTTTAAATTGTTGAAAAAATGTCATGCTCAACACAAGTTTACTGAACAAGTTATTTTAAAACTTTTTGCTTATGCTAACCTAACAAATAAAATAAAAAAAAGTGAACAAACTTCAATTATACAATTAATGAGAATAATAATAAATAAAATAAAATTTGCTTTGGAGTTACTGTAAGGTAGACCATCATTTTTTTTTTTTTTACTATTACAGATCGTTGGAGACATTGAAGTTAAATCTTATTAAGAGCGTCATTATGAAAGCATGTTCAAGTCTCTTAGTTGACAATAATGTAAGAACCAAAATTATTCACAGCCGGATTCTTTTGATATAATCTCTTTGATCTACAATAATCTAAATATTCTTGAAATCTTTCGACTGTCTTTCCATCGTTTTTATAGAAAATGCTTTATAAATTAGCTTTAATGATTTTCGAATTCAATTATTCCGATAAAGTACTTATGTTATATTTTAGGGAGAAAATAAAAAAAAAAATAATTCAAAGATATTCTTTAAATAAAAAATTGTGTAACGTCACTGTGTTTATAGCAGCAAAAATCGATTAATTTTTCAATATCCAAGAGGGATGAATAATTTTAATTTTACTCGAAATAAGTGGAAGGATGGACTGACTAAAAGAAGTAGAAGGATGGCATCCGCCCGTATCTCACCCCACTTCGACCACTGATTATTATGTTTCAAAAAAAAAAATAATAATAATAATAATAATAATCTCGAATAATTTGCGAACAAAATGTAAAAATACCAGTTCTTTATCGACACTTTTGTCAATAATAATTTTAAATAACTCGTTGTCAATAATAATAAAGTAGTGCACATTTATGGTTTCATCATTATCAAGTGGCAATAATTTGACCTCAGACGTGTAGATTTTATATTTTTTCGATCTCAACAATAACCGTTACACACAATAGCGTCGACGTGACGTGTAATCGCCTTTTAATTTTATTTACTCACAATACCACACAATACACGTACCACGTAGGTACAACTGTTAATCGACCCTTTTAGCTAGAGGTGCCGCAAGACCATTCGGAGAAACGTTCCATCAGTCGCAGATCACCACGTTCAAACACCTTTTTCGAGGAGCAAACAAACTCATCGCGTTTCGTGTGACAATCCTTTTGTCGAGAGTTCAAACAAAGGGAAATAATTTTCGAAAACAAACTATTTTCGGCGAACCCCCAGAGATGGAAGACTACGGGCACTAACCGGGCCCGGGTCATCCGTAAAGTATATAATATTATATATAATTTGGACTTGGGCAGAATCGGAAAACTTTCGTGTATTATGACCGTAGTAAGTTACAAAATAAAAATTATTATTTTCATAACGCAAAAAAGCATACAACGGTTAATGGGTACGTAAAATAAACAAAGATTGACATTGTTTTATTTGAAATACGATTTTTAACTTCTCAAACAAAAAAAAAAAAAAAAAAATGAATTTTGTATAAGGATCTTTGATTTCTCAGAGGAGCGAAGAAAATTATGATTTACAATAATTACATTTTTCGTGTAGAAATACTCGTCCAAAAGTTTCGGTCAGCAATGTTTTGAATCAATGTTCAGCTCTATATTATGGTACTTTAGGGATTTTTTTTTTAGGGTCGACACAGCATAAAATGAGTGTTTTCACGTCATTTTATTTCACTCTGATTGTTAAATTTGGTTGCTGTAGAATATCTGATATCAACCAACTACTTTGTTGAACATTGTAACTATGTCAGTTACACAAAATGTTTATTTTCTTATTGTTTATTCATGGTACGAAGTATGCCCGATTTGTTTGTGAATCCGAAATTCAATGTTTCAAAATCGTGAACACTTTAAAACTATACAAAATGTATTAACTGGTAATGGAATGTTATGAAAAGCATTTAATAGTGATGGTGATAATGACCAAAACTTCTATGACGGACACACTATGAGTTCAAAGTGAAATAAACAATCTAGTTAAGTGCTGAACTAGTACAGTGGTTAGTCGCTGTAGACTGTAAAAACGAAATGGGAAAAAGAAAAACACAACTTCAGTATATATCGTTTTATCGAGTGAATTGTCATTGTTACACGATAACCGTGCACTTGATTTTATATTTCGCACCATGGGTGGTGCTTTTCGTTCCTCGGGTCAGATACTCTTGGCGGGTGTGTTGAGTTTTAAAGAAACGATAAATCATTTCTTCGATAATACGATTCTGAGCGAAGTATATTAATAATACAAAAAACAATAATAGTCATTGTTTTCAATACACCTAGTAAGAACTAAGAGGGATGAATACCCATGGTGCAATATATGTTAGCATTTTTTGCTTGTTACACCTAAAATATATATAGAAGAAAGCAATTTTTTTTTTTTTTTACTTTTTAGGGGGGAAGGAACACGCGAATAGATTAATAGTTTTAAAATCCTGGATCTGCAATTTTTTGGCTAAAAGAAGGTTCGTCATCCCTGATTTTAATAACTTATTCCCATTATTCTGAGAAATGTCATTACATATTATTTTGTAAGTGATCTCTATGGGTTTTGAAAACTAAAATGGTTAATAAACTAACGCAGTTTATTTTATATATTTTTTTTTTATCTATACAGTAATCATCGTTTACAATAATGTTATTTTTCTAATGTCAAAATAAAAAACACAAAAAAAAAAAAAACAAAACCGAAAACAATGACGTTATAATGTACTTTTAATGCGGAACTCTGGCCACCGTATACACAACATCTACCCATTAGCGAAGAAATAAAAAGATTTATAAAAATAATTGCTTACCGTTGCTGAATCGCGGTATTGTTACAAACTCATCCTCGTGTAAAAAATAAAAATAAAAAAAGTATCTACTTTAACTTTCACGACCAGAAGAGGATTAAAGTTAGTTGATCCGGTCGAAGATGGTTATTATTATTATTATTTTGTGTTTGAAATTTATAAAAAGACATAAGTATACGTTTATATATATATTAAAATCTTTTTCAAACTGTGATAATTGTTTGAAGACTCGAAGAAAAATAAATCGCATAATAATTTCTAACAATACGGTGTATTACATAATGTTTATATATATATATATATATATATTATGGAATATTTCGCAAAATACAACCAAATATTGACTGGAAAATAAATTTATTTCGGACGTCCCGAAAATCCGTTTGAAATAATTACGTCATTCATATTCATTTGGTTAACTATAATAAAACGTTATTGCTTAGATGTATACGTAGTAAACATAATTTATAGACCATTTAATTTTTTCCATAGCACTAAATTTAATAAAGTATAAACTACTGTATGAAATAAAATAAAAACGTTTGTTACAAAACATTTATTTAGTAAAGAAAATTACACATTTCACTAGGAATTATCTAAGAAACTAATTCGGATAGTAGCAGTCGAAAATAAATAAATAAGTACCTAAAATTTATTTGAAAAAACACGTTGAAGGTATCAGTAAAATTCAAGGAAGACTTTATGTCATGGCCTCCCAACTCCACTCATCCTTAATTCAAATACAGTTAAATGTTTTATAAAAATAATTTAATATTTGTACATGGATATAATTTGGCTGTCGTTGGGTATGAATTTAGATTTCACATTACCATAATAGAGAAAAATTGTTTAACATATTAAAATTCAGAAATAATTGAATAATGAATACATTTTGTATATTGTATGAATGAATGAAACAGTTATAAGAAGTATTTTGAAAGACGCAAATTTTATAATGCATATTGAGCTAATAATTTTACTCATCTACCTAATAGTAAGAATTGGACATTCTTTCATCAGCATTATTTTTGTTTTTATTCTTAAGATTTATATTGTATTACCAGTTATGTGCAAACCTATTGAGGTCTTGATTATAGTAAAAATGTATTTTATTTTTCATTTTGACGTTGGTACATAATACGCCCAAAATGTCGAATCTCGATAACCAATAGTTATGATATTATTTGTTTGTTTTCAGTACTATGTGGACTTGTAAGACTTGTCAATATTGTCGTTGGATAATTTATGGCGTACAGAGAACGAAATAAAACAATTTAATATATTAGTTTAGGGTGGTTTTGCTTTTCGACTGACTAAAATGTCACCCGAATGGACGTTCTCGCTCGGAGAAAGGGACTTCGGATGATAAGTCTCCACTAAGACATAATTTTTTTCATATTTATTAAAGACATAATATTAGATTACAATATAATATTTTGTTGAGTTTAGTTTGTAACTCCGAAAATTTTCTTTAAACAATTTTATATTTTGATAAAGATAAATGATAAAACTCACAGTTCATTAGGAAGCGCTGAATCTCAGTACAATCTAGGGCAAGCATTTTTACAAATATCAAAAATGTGATAAATTATTTTGGTTAAACTCTAAAATAAGACCCCAAAAAAGTATTTAATAATTTTTTCATAGTTACAAGTATTTGGAATGACAATAGGTTATATTTTTTTCGTTCATTTAATATTTTAAAAATATATTTAGGTATTTGCTTTTAACAAAAATTTTTGTTGGGATTTAAAAAAAAATAGCTAATATCTTGTTGATTTTTATTGGGATAACGTAAATCGTTCATTATAATATTTTGCTTTTCAATATATTGGATCGTATTTTAATTTTTCAAATTGTTGATTATATAAAATAATCACGGGAATTAATTTTTTAGTTATTATTGCCATGAAAAAATCGACTCCTTGCTTCATACTTAAATAATATTCTCTCAATCACTGCATTATTTCATGGATTTGCCCAAAAATACTAGATTTAAAATATTAATCAGATTTTTATTATTATTTTTTGTTCCTTTCTTACCAGCATCTCTAACTTTGGTACCAACTGTAACTGCTTCTCTATATTATTGAAATCATAATAGGAGATGCTTGCTAGCTGGTAAAAACTTCCATTAAAGAGAACGAAAGTGTAAAGTTTTACTTTTAATATTCGTTAATTTCAACGTGTTTAATTCGGTCTCTGTTTAAGAATTTCGATATCACTGTAAAGCTGTACAATAAATTATCATTTTTTCGTGTAAAGTATTTTCTTTTATGCTCATAATATTGAAATGAAGGGATTAAAAAGAGATGACTTTTTGAAAAAGGGACAAAATGCATTTGAAGTTTTTTTGGACAATGGGACACGATGTTCGAAAAGGGGCAAATCTCGTTTTTAACGTGAAGTATAGTCTCCCTAGTATAATCAGTATAGAAAATCTAGATGATTGTACTAGAATAAATGTACTTTGATTCAGATAAAAGTACGTCTCTTCGTAACATTTCTGTGTATGTATACATTTTCCTTTTTACAACTGATACCTTTGGTAATTAATAGAAATGTATAATATTGTACGTAAGTCGTGTAATTTTACGTTTTCTGGTTATTTTTGATATCAAATAAAAGAACGTCGAACGAATAACATGTTCATTCGCCTTGGACACGACACAAAAAGAAATCGGATGTATCTTCAAAGGTATGAGGGAAAAATAGTCAGTAATTATTAACAAATAATGATAATAATAATAATAGTCCAAATATTACTAAGTACGATTAATAATTAATAGCAACATGGAAGGCAAACCGAAAACCTATAAACACAATATTTATAACCACAGACATTGATATCAATTTTTAAGTTAATAACTTACGCATATAAAAATCGAAGTAAAAAAACTGAGGTATTTAAAAAGAAAATTCCATCCAGTGTTTTGAAATATATAATATCAGAAAATACAAAAAGTAACAAGTGCACGGTTGAGAGTCATTTTTAATAATAAGACATTTTATTGTTTAAGTATACCGAGTAAAAAAAATTATATTTTAGTAGAAAATCTTAGTTAATAATAAAATATATAAAACGGTTGAGTAAAAGATAAAATGTTCTTGTTACAATAACAAATTTTATTAGTTTTAAGTAAAATTGTCTAAAATAAACTGAAGCTTCGTTCAGAATTGTCCTTTTGCAGAAGTAATTATTTATCGTTTCTTTAAAATTATATGCACCCACCAAGAGCATCCTCCTCGAAAAGCGAAGGGCATCCAAGGTATGAAGTACATCATTTTTATTTATTTTTTAACAGTTTAATAGTGGAATGTAAAACTGGCTGATTAAAAAACAATTTTTTAAATTTTCAAACAAAATTTTATTGAATAAACCGAAGCTTTACTCAGAATCATCTTATTGGAGTAATAATTTATCGGTTCTTTTAAATTCAATGTTCCCACTAAGAGTATTCCACTCAAGGAGTGAAGAATACCAATGGTCCATGGTACGAATTATGACCATATTTTTCTTTTTAGATTTAATTAATTAAGTCAATATAATATTGATGAACTAAGTTATTAAAATATTGAACCCAATAATTTAAGTTAAAAACTTGAAATTAACCGATAAACTTTCAACTTTTCAACTTATTTATGCCCAGCACTGACATTCACTGTTAAGTTTTATTCTGACTATTGCTTAATCTATTTCCTAAACAAAATTCTTAAATTTAATACATTATTTGTTTTTTTTATTATTAGTATAGCGACAGTATAGATTAACGTTTAATATTATTACACAATTTTACTGATTAAGTTTGAATATTATTTTTATATATTTATCAGTCATACGACAGCATAAAATTTGAAAAAGAATATACATTTATTTACAATTATTACATTTATTATTTAAAATATGTAAAATTGTACTCTTTGAATAAACACGCCACCGACACGAAGTATAGGTTTTGTAAATAATATTTTAATAATTATAAAATGTAAATACTTCTAATACTTGGTAATATACAATAGTATAATATGTTTATATGATTATTTTAAGTAAATTAAAAAAAAAAAAACATGCCTGTATATTTCATTAGACTGAATAAAAAAATGTAATTACATGTTTTTATTTTTACTCTGAAATATTATATTTCATGTACAAACTTGATAAATAATTCTAGTAAATAACATTTGCTGTTTTAATATTTCACATTTAATAATATAGTTCACAGGTAGGTACCCGTAATTTGGAATTTAGCCTAATAATTTTAATGAGTATTTATTCACAGAGTTATGACGCATCATTATAATTAAGAGTAGATCTGGATGCTATTCTAAAATATAAGTTTTCCTAAACAATTTGAATAATTTTATTCGATGTAATAATATTCTGTTCCTATGCATCCTTGCCCAAAAATGTATAGATACTATTTTATATTTGAAGATTGAGATGAGAGGGAAGCAATTATCTATCTACTTTTGTAGAATGAATTTTAAGTACCTACTCGAGTTAATTTCTTTCATTAAATCGTTCACAAATCGATTTCACAACGGTACATACTCTTATCATTTTATAATACTAATCGTGTCAAATATCAAGACATTTCGCCACAATCATATTGTCAGAATAATAATTTGAAGACACACACAATATAATGAATACAAGGGGATATTTCGTTTAGACGAACAGTGTATTTTAGTACATTTCTAATATAATAATTCAGGCGAATACGAATCAATTAAAGAATTTAGATTTAATTAAGGTATATTAATAATATTGATTTTATGCATAATGGTAAATCAAATTTTTAATTAATTGATATAAAATAACGAGATAAATGTAATGGGCATACACTTATTGGACAAAACACTTGACTAGAGAATCTACGTGAATTAATATACTTGTATTATAATAATTAAGAAAAATAAGTGGTTATAACAATGACATTTTTTTTTTTTTTTTTTAGTACAATTCTAATCAATTTAGCATATTTTAATACTGTTAAAATATATTCTTGTAATGTTACATATTTAACCTAACGTTTTGTGTTTGATCGCGAAGAGTCTCCGTCAAAAATAAAAAGCCAGACATACTTCGCACGACGGGTGGTATTCTCTTGACGGACGTATTAAATTTTAAAGAAACGATAAATCATTTCTTCAGTAAAACGATTCTGAACAAAGGAAATTAATAAT
>JAIPRM010005128.1:0-21213 GCA_025469315.1 Stegophylla sp. TES_Ste_2020 | reverse complement strand
ATAAAATTCTGATCAAAAAATGATGGTTTTCGAGTCGTTTTTGTCAAATTTTGGGTAGTTTTTTCTAAAAAAAAACATTGAAGAATTGAGAAATTCAAAAAATGACCTCTTTAAAGTACAATCTAGAAGTGAATCGGGTTTCAAAAAGTTATTGATCGAAACTTTTGGACAAGTATTTCTATACGAAAAGTTGTATACAAAAAAAATAAATAAATAAATAAAAAATAAACATCATTGTAAAAACACTAGCTTCTTCACTTCATTCAGAATCTAAAATAAATAGTTAAAAGAGAAATTCTATCGCAATGTAAATTTAAAAAAAATTATAATTTACAAATGTAAGTCATGTTAAAAATTAACTGGTATACATTAATATGATTCGATTCAGGCTATCATAAGGTTATCAGACTATCAGTGATAACTTATCACCTGCATTTAGAAGCTTAAAAATAAATATAAAATAAAAACTACAAAATTTAAATTATTACCTACCAATTTATGGCAAAATAGAAGAAACAAAAAACCTTGGACATCATTCACTAATAAATCCTTTGTACTTTCAATTTTCATACAGTAGATATACTTCCTAATTTCTAAACATGAATTTTTAATTCTCGTTATCGAACACACTATATAATAATTACTATAATATGCATTTATCTATAATAGATAATGCTAACATTTCTGGCACCTAGGATTCAATCAAAATTTTAGTCGAATTTTATTTACTTGGGTGTCAACTGTCAAGTAACTAGTTTTGTGACATTTTTTTTATTTATTTTATTTTTAGTTAAAACTATTAAATTAAAAAAACCTATAATATACAAGTATATAAAAAATAAAATAAAATAAAAATCAGTGTATAGCTATTACACTATAATATATTATTATAAAAATATAAAAATAAATTAAGTTAATTTTGTAGTCGAGAGTATTATAAAAATTTCATTAATATTTCATTTACGACCGGTTTCGATTTTTAAAATCATCATCTGATTAATAAATATTCAATCTAAACTATTAAATTATTAAATGCCTAAAAACTTGTCAAAAATTGTTTACATGCTCGTGCGTGTCACTAAAACCACTTGAGCGTGTCACCCTTTGCCAATTGTGTTATTGGTTAGCTATATATTCTATCTACGTATATATATATATAGATGAAGGTATAGATCTAAATGTTATTAAATTAATTGGAACTCAGTGTACGTCAATAATTCAAATTTAATTTCGAATAGTATACGCGATTTGACCTACTTGACAAAAATTACTTACTTCTAGAATGTACATAATTACATTCAAAGCGTGACAGGCAATAAATAAATATTGATTGAAATTAATTTACTTGCCACAATAATAGTGATTATGTCATGAGCACATTATTATACAATTTTAATTAGGCTACCGTATGTGTATCCGTGTAACGTAAATACCTCGGTAGAAACACGGTGTAGAATAATTATTAAATATTAAATTACTATAGTTTTTAATACGTTCGTGTGACTAGGGGGATTATAATCGGAATAACAGTAACCATTTAAATAAATTTAAATAAAACGTATTACGTACGCTATAAAAACGCAGTGCCATATTTACGGTGGGAGGGGGTTGGATATGGTGATAGGAGTCCTCCCTTGGCATTTTTTTTTTTTTATTTCACTAATTTTATGATGGAATAGCAAATTTATTCGATTTTTAAAAAGCGATAGACGATAAAACGACTGCAAATTAATATCATCAATAATTATAACCATAACATATTATTTTAGATTCTAAAAGGAATGAAAGAGCTTAGTATAAAAGTTTTAATTTTATTTCTTTTTACCTTTTTTTCTCTGAAAACAATTTTTCTTATCAAAAAAGTTCTCCTCAAATAAATAGGTTTGTTTTTTGTTTCCGGAAGATAATTTTATTGGCATAGGCGTTTTAAAGAGGTTATTTTTCTCTATTCTCAATAGTTTTGCCTCAGAAAAAAAAAAAAAAAGCTGAAAATTTAAAACACTTCTTACTCCGTGTTCATACGTTTTTTTTTTTTCATTTATAATGTTATAATATTTTAAAACGAAATTATCAATATTGTACAGGTACATTTCACGATAATTTATGATGTGTGCCAATTACTATTTATCTTATTAAATATAGCAGGCTAACAAAAAAATATTTTTCGTATCACCCCCTCCTGTGAGAAAATCCTAAATACGTCACTATAAAAACGTGTATACTAATAGTTGTTATCCACCAATATGTGTGTTATTTTGTACTGGTTATATTTTCCTCTGATAATTTTCGACAAGGGCATTTATACCAACTACAGAACTGACATGTTATGAAAAAAATTATTATTAAAATTCATTCTTGACCGAAACGATTGAAAATAATGAATTCAAAATATTCAATTTATAGACGTCTAAAAAACTCTTAGCACTTCTAGTCTTATAAGTTATGTGCATGCATAAAATAATTCGGACGTCTAGACAAGTGATCGACTCAAGTAAACTTTTCGAAAAAAATAACATACGAATTGAAGTTTGTTCCGTTGAATTTTACGTGACATAAATTGAATTTCTATCGCAAGAAAATTGAACGTGAACGCATTAAATCCGGGAACTATGATGGAAATAGAATTTTATGTGAAAATAAAAACTCGTCCGACGACAGACGTGGACTACCCACGTGAAATATTATAATATGACCGTCGTCGCGTACATGGTTTTCCACGAAAAATTACCCATTTCGACCGTATCCTTATACAGGATGATATATTAATACAATATACACATGTATTTATATAGCCAGTGCAACGGTCGTTGCACGCACTAAATAAAAAAAAGAAATGTAGTGGCGATATTGAACAACAACATTCCCCTTATAAGCACATGTAAAACGTCTAATATCTTTTACCCACGTAAACTATAAAACTACTGAATTAATTGATTTCTAGTTTATATTAAAACATCAAAAATATTACTGAGAAGTTCCTTTTTTCTAATTTCGTGCAAAACAATCAAATAGAATGAAAGTCATGAGCATTAACGTTTAGAATTTTTATCAAAAAAGATATTTACTTATTTATATTTTTTACATTAATTATTCGTTTCTATACACGCGACAACGGCTAAATCTCGCGTTGTCGGCTGAATTGTACTCTGTACAATTCCTTATTATATAAACATAAATGAATAATTACTTCATAATTATAATTATAATAATAATAATAATAATAATAGAGTGCTGACTACCGATATTATGTGGCTATGTTAGACTCTCCGTTTATTTTTTGGTTTTATTCATACCGTATAATATATTACTTAATTATTACATTTTATAAATATTTGTGGTACCTACGCCAATGGCAGTCGTGACCCGTGGGCTATAGGGTAATAGTTAAAACCAGAGGCGTCATTTCAATTTATTTTTGGAGTGTGCGAGGTTTTAAGCAAGCAATTTGAAATTTCCTTAGGCCAAACAAAAATAGATATAACTACCTATGTAAATTATCCTGTTTTTAATTTTTCCATAGATAATAAATCGCAATCATCACATATAGTAAAAAACAATTTTAAAACTGAAAATATACAAATAGTTAATTACTTTACCTATGAATATTAATAAGTTTTGCACAGGAAGATTAAAGATGATAAATACGGCAACATTTTGGAAAACAGCATATAATATTTATATTTATAAATTTTCATTTATATTTTATATTTATAACTTTTGTGTAAACAGGGTTTAAAAAAAAAAATATTATATTTTAATGAAGCGGATACCGGCGATTTTTATGTTTGGCAAATATATCTACAGCATTTTCTAAACTCATATTGTTCACTTCTTCTCTTTGTACTCTATGTATATAACATCTTTTAGTCTTTTATCACCCATGAAAGTGCACTAAAAAATCTTAATTCTTTTGAGCGATGAAATTTTTATTTCATTCGATACTGTTGTAATAAGTAAAATTTTTATCAATGAAATAAATTTTAATGTTTCACTAAAAATGTTAGGAAAATTGATTATGTATATTGGTATTATATTTAAATGAACTTTATATTTGTCTTTAAATAATGATTTTGGTGAACGAAACTCAGAAGTAATTTAGGAATTTTATGAAGTAAAAAAATGGCATTTGTCTAGATTTAAATAAAGATAACATAATTTTTTAAAGCAAAAGAGCATGATTTTATTATTAACTTGTATAAAATATTTTTATCAAAAACTCAGTTTTAGCTAATAAGATAATTGAACTTACATTTGGATTTTTGAGTGGAGCGAAGAAGCTAATATTTTTTTACAATTAATACAATTTATTTTTTTTTATTCCACTATTTCGTAAATTAAAACTTATCCAAAAGTTCCGACCAGCCATTTTTTAGATCAGAAATTGGCTCCATATGGTACTTTAAAAACGAAATTTTTCAAAATTCATAAAGTAATTAGATGATTTGTTGAATGAAACTCATATTATAATCCATAACAGCGAATTTTTCCAATACATATTTTTCTTATCAATTTCTTTTTTTACTTTTATTAGTCAATAGTGAAATATAAAACTGGCCAAGTGAAATATATATATATATATATATATAATTTTTTATTGTTATCATAATAAACTTTATAAATTGTATTAAATAAAATTTCAAAAATCAAAAACAAATCTAGTCGACAAAATGGTAACGTTACAAAACATGTACTGCTCGCAATCGTCTATCACCAGATCGTATATTTCGAATGAAAATAAATGTATTACTGGTAGAAACTCGTCGAATGTGTCGACCTAGTATGTACACAGATCATAATAATGATAGTAATTATAATGTACCCAATAGCGTTTAACTGAAATACAGAAGAAAATATATATTTGAACAATTTTGTACATTAATATAAACTGAGGAAAGTAAAAATAAAAATTTTATATGAGAAAAAAAAATTATTAGATAAAATTTATAAAAATGTTTTTCTTCACATTTTCAAAATTTTCTCGCGTCAAAATATTTCTCATATTATTTTCTATCATCATTTAGAATTTTAAAAAGTTTTGATTAAAAAGAAATAGTTCCCAAGTCACTTTTGTCAAATTGTATATAGGTTTTCTCGAATTTTGATAAAACAATTGACAGTTTCAAAATCGACTTCCCTAAAGTACCATTCGGTTTTGAAAAATTGTTGGTCGAAATTTTTAGCCAAGTATTTCTGCACGAAAATGTGTATACGTAAAAAAAAAATGTTAGAAGAAAATTTCCAAAATTTTTTTTACATTTTCAAAATTTTATCGCGCTAAAATATTTCTCATGTTATTTTCTATCGTTATTTAGTACTTCAAAAAGTTTGGATTAAATATCCGAGTCTTATTTTTCAAATTTTGTGTCGATTTTTCCATATTCTGGGAAAACAATTGACAATTTTAAAAAATGATCTCTTTAAAGTACCATTTAGAGATAAATTCGAATACGAAAACGTGTAAACATAAAAAAAAAAATGAACGCCCTTGTAAAAACACTATATCCACTCAGAAAGTAAAAACGAGAAAAAAAATCGCGTGACGAAGACGACGTCGATAGATCGGCGGACTATCCGACCGAAATAACACACGTGAACGACGGCCCAGTCGCCGAATGTCGCCGTCGTGTACAGCGCGCGCCGGTCGTGATTTCGTTCTAAATTATTCAGACAGACGCGCGTAGGTGATCACGGGAAAAAGGAAAGGAAAAAAAAAAAATTAAAATTAAGGCGCGCGAGTTCTTTACTCGAATCTCGGTCAACCGTGTGGCACGCAACAGCAGCAGCTCGGCTCTAGTCGTCTGCCGTGTTCTGCTGACTCAGCGCAAATGCCTAGGGATTTATTTTGGCATCGGCTTACTGTATTTACAACGCACACTACTACTATCCTTCCTGATTAATTCACGACACGAGCAGCAGCAGCGGCCGTGGCGGCGGCCACGTTCTTTCTTGGCTTCTTGTTTTCGACGCGACGGCGCGTCCCGTTTTTTCTAGGACGTTCGATTTGCCAAATTAATAACCATCAATCACCCGTTCTGTATGGCAGAGGCGGAGGCTGCTGCGCCGCCGCCGGTCTAATCGTCGCGTGTTTTTAAACGAGAGAGAACAAAACAGAAGCAGCAGCTCCCCGAAGGAGAAGAACACGGGGCGAACGACGAACGATTCCGAGAGAAGAGATCGCGGCAGTTCACGCACGCCGTCATTAGGGGTCATGTGACCAGTTTCCACCAAAATTATACCTTTCCCTTATCCGCCAAATGATGGATAATTTACCATATACGAATAATTACCAATATTTGTTTGATATTTTTAAACATTCATTAAAAATTGGTAAATTTACCATACCGGTAAATTGATTCAGTAAAAATTTACGGGACTTACATTAATTTATTCACAAATTATGTATTTAAGATATTATTACTTCACAAAAAAATTTAAAACTTATAATAGTTGTATGATACATAAAAATTATGTTATTATGATATTCATAAAATCTCGTCCCAAATTATTTAAGTGAATTAATTTAATTATTTTGAAAAGTAATTTTTTTAAATATTTAATTTATGACGAGGTTTGATGTATATTATAATAACATAATTTTTATTGTATTTATTTTTACATAACCATTATGTATATATATATCCATAATAACCAATTATATACATATAAAAAATATTTTAAATAATTTTATACATAAATAATATGATGTTTTAATATTTTTTAAATAATTTAATCTAACCTAACTAAAACAAGAATAACTATATAAGAACTATTGACAGGTATCTATTTAAAAATAACTAACAAATATTGGTAATTATAAATATATGGTACCTAAATTATCTTTATAAAAATATCATTTGGCGGAAACGGGTCTTGCCCGTCATTAGGTTCCCGTCAAAATATCTCCGCAAAAATATGTTAGATGCGAAATATCTCCGGCAAAAAGAAGTATCTAGTCAAAAATAAAACTTTTGAAATCATATCTCCTAAGAGAAAAAAAAATCTCTAAGATTAATATTATTTTTAAGTATAAATGTTTATATTGTTTGAATTAATCGAGTCCAGTACTCGAAATGAGTTGGTACGCATGGAGACGGAGCTCCTCTGCTATTTTATAAAATTTTGAGAGCACCCTTACTAATTATGTATAAAGTATATGAATTACATAGTTTGAGGAGCCGCTTATTAATTAAAAGCCCGAGAACACCCCTTCTACTACTTTTCTTATTCGAACACTGGTAGCTACTATTATGAAATTAAATAAATTAACTAAAAATATGAGTTACAATTTAAGATTGTGGCCAATTCCTTTTAAAATACTTCAATGACGTATTTTTGTTGTATTGATTGACAATTTTGAACAGCACGTATATTTTTCTTTTCTTTTTTTTTTTTTTTCGACTTGGTTCACTTAACAAAGATCGTTCCGTTTTGACCTAAACGTAAGGTAATTAATTCTGATGTTGTTATATACATAAATATTATATTAAATATCTCTTGACTGTTCTCTTTTTGTATATTTTCATTTATAACTCCTTAATTATTATTATATTTCATGCCATTAACTTATAATAATGATTATACGATATACAGATATTTCCATAAGAGATATTTTTTATTGAAGATATTTTTGAGGAGATATTTTGACCGGCCACCCGTTATTATTATCGTAGTACGGTCCGAATTGAAGCGGCGATGGTGGTTTAGAAGTAATTTTCGAACGGACAGGCGAGGGATGAACACTGTGTCGTGAAATCAGTCTTTAAAATGGACGAAAACGAGCAATGATAATAGTTGAAAAGTCAAAAGACTACTATGATTAGGCCCCCGGAATTATTAAAGACGCTAAACACGTATGAAATAAGCATACGTTTGTATGCACTTATATTCATTAAAACATTAAACATAATATATATAAAGTAAATATACTTGTAAATCAAAATAAAATAATTTTTAATTATTGTATTAAACGATTTGGATAAAATCAGTTTGATATTAAATAATGAATAAAATTTTTCACTAATAGAAAATGTTGTATTTAAACATTGTGTATTGTTTAATTCATTATAGCATATAATAATGATCGAAATCAATTAAAAAAATAAACAAAAAATCTGGTGTGTTTAAATGAAAACTTATATTATTTTTTAGTTTTAAAATACATGCGTAATAAAAATAATTACATTAATGTTATATAATGGATTTCAGTTCTGTGAATCATGAGCAACTAATGTGATCCTGTTTTTTTTAAATAAAACTATTTATTTTTATTTCTATGCTTATAAAGTTATATTAAAAACAAAATCTAACATTTTGTTTGACAATTAATCACTTAGGGGAATTTTTCTCTTGTTGGAATTTTTCATCAATTATAATTCTGGCTAATTACGATCGAATCGAATATAGATGATTCTGCGTCACCTACCTGAGTGTGACGGTTTTATTTCAACCATTGTTCGGATACATTTCAGAGAGCAGGGCCTAAAATTTTGATAATTTCGAAGTCCCCCTCTCAAACTAAAAAAAAAATAATAATTATTCTTGCTACAATTTATTATATAAAATAAGATATATTAAATATCGCTCTTCTTAGGCCCTACACAAACTTAACACGATACAGATATTTTTTTATTTTTATAATTGTTTTCAACTTAAAACTTGTCGTTTTGTCTAATAATTCCGATAGTGAAGAATTTTTCGACAACACACTTTGGAAATTAAAACTTTAAACTTAGCTTTTCGTACATAATTAAAACGAATCCACGCCATTATTGGCTAACCCATCCGTGGCGTCCAGTCTCAAATGTACGATTCTGATGTTTCGGCCCGAGATCGATCTCAAGGAAACGGTTTCTGTCGCACATTACTCATTAGCATTTTCATATTCGTTTTGGGCGTCAGTCCAATACGTGACCTACAAAAACGTAGTGACCTACACTATGATTTTAGGTCTGGTACGGAACCTACCAAAATGCTAATGCGAAATTCCCGAGTGACATGAAACATATTAACTGTTCGTTATCGTTTTATTTTACACACGAAAAAATGTGCGTTGTTAATATGCACATGTATATCATTTGTTTTAAGACAATTAATTCGTAAATTTTGACAAAACGCTTTCATCATTATTAATATTTTGTGCTATGTCATGAAATAATAGGTTATCACTCATTATTAGGATTTTGATGTTTATGATTTTTATATGATTTTTCTTTCGGTCGTGTGCAATGCAAACTAAATTACGAATTCGTTTGGTATAACATAGAAACACTTGGTTGTATATTTTCCCATATTTAGCAATTTTTATGAATAAATGCAAATTTTGAAAAAAAAAGTGTAAATAAATGCATATTGCAATGAAAAAATTAACAAATGAATTTAAAATCGGAAAACATTTTAGAAATAATTTAACGGGAATTTTATTGGCTCTGTAACCTAAATTGATGGGGAAGAGAAAAAACTAAGATTGTCAGTAATCAGTTGTTTTCGAAATAGGTATATTTTGAAGACAAAATTTCTTTAAGAAATACTCAACAGCTGTTTAAAAAATCAAATTAGGAAATCAACTTTATATATATAAGCTAATTTTTGTATTTTACCTACAGAAATAATAAGTTAGTTCAAAATAATAATCAGGATATCAAAATAATATAGAAATTCGTTTCATAAAAATCGGTTGAACAGAATTTCGTCAAAATTCTAATTTCAAACGGCTATAGAGAAAAAATTAACTTACGATTTTCGAGATTTTCTCAGGTCAATTAGACATAATTGTGAGTAAGATCATATTACATTTTCAAGTTTTAAATTCAAGAATTAAAAATTTTATTACATAACAACTAACAAAAAATAAAAAAATTTCAAAATTCTGTACTAAGCTCGAAAGTGATCAAATGCTTTTAAAATTTCATTGAAGTATTTTTGTGGCCATTTGTAGTCATTGGTGAAACTTTCAAGTTTCTCGCTGCATTATTTTAGAAATTATGTTAAAAAACAATTTTTAATTTTTTAAAAATTCCAGAAATAGCAAATTATTGTTTTTTTGTCAATTTTTCGATACATTTTCCACGGTTTTAGAAAAAGTATTAAGAAATTTGAAAAATGACCAGTGTGAAGTAGTATCTAATTAGGATTTCGAATCCATATTATAGTAACTAATCGAAACTTATGGACAAGTATTTCTATACAAAAAATTGTTCCCAGAAAGAGAAAAAGAAAGAAAAAAAATTAACATCATTATAAAATCATTTAAATTAAAAGAAAATAATACATTAAAATATATATTAATTTACAGTTTTATATATAATTATTTAGGTATTACAATTATTATAAGTTGCTGTATTTTTTGCATGCTTAAATTTTTTAAATAAAAATTATTATGAATTAATATAGTGTACATTTTTCATTAATAATTAAATTTTAAAAAGTCATACATTTATTTTTTAAGGGCAGATTTTGCAATTTATCATACATATTTGGATACATTTTGTAGTGTTTTTAAGGCCATAAATATCCTAACCCTGGTTATTATAAATAATTATAATTTTAATATTAAACTTAAATTGAATTTGTTGTAACTTTCTAGTTATGCAATTATTTGCTGATCACCAGAATTTAGTATTTCACATATTTGCCCAATTTCTGAAAATTAAATTAATGAATCTGATTCCATAGAAATTTGTTATATAGTGTATGGATTTTTAATTTATTATTATTATTATTCTATTTTTGCATATATTTTGAATTTTGTCTTGGATATTATTATTATACATATATTTAAAATTTTAAAGATTTTACTGCATATTTTACGAACAATTTATGATTTTTTCCATTAAAAACCCAATTTTTTAAATATAATGGCGTTAGACAAAAATAAAATTACCTAAGTACAATATAACAGAAGTATGGTATGATATTATCACGTTCAATTTTTGCATGTATTTTCCATCATATGATTTTTATTGATAAGATAAAATAAACAATTGACATTCGTATAATAAAATACAGTTCGTACACACCTGATTAACATTAATAATTTTAGTAATCAAGTATGAAATAAAAATAAAAAATAAAAAATTGTTTTCTATATATTATAAATACGTTGTTTGCTGGCTTTTATAAACGCTGATAGTTCAAAATATACGTATATCCGAGTGCGTATTT
This sequence comes from Stegophylla sp. TES_Ste_2020, assembly GCA_025469315.1. Taxonomy (NCBI): domain Eukaryota; kingdom Metazoa; phylum Arthropoda; class Insecta; order Hemiptera; family Aphididae; genus Stegophylla; species Stegophylla sp. TES_Ste_2020. The sequence continues at coordinate 10,053 of JAIPRM010005128.1, read as the reverse complement.
TGGTATTTAATGATTTATTTGTATGTGTGTATTTTTATGATTTTAAAAATTTTCCAATTTTTCCATTTTCGGATTTGAATTCATGATATTTTTTTCGAAACAGATTTCGTATAAAAAGTTTTTTCTGAAATTACATAATTGATGGAATAAAGTCGAAATCAAAATTTAAGTAATCCGCGTAATCCATTGATAACGGTTGGTAACGGTATTTAAACCGTTTTCATTTTTTAAAATCAAAAACTGCTTTGTGGCAGATAAAACGCGATTCTGTCACCAGAATGAAAATAATGATAAAATCAAAAAAACTATAATAATTATTGTTTAGATGAAAAGAATGAAAATTGTAGGATAAACACAAAAAAACAACCTCCGTCAATGTTTTAATGACATTCAGGTTTTAAAACGTCTCTACATAAACAATCGCAATCGTTTTATTCTTCATTAAATATTTTAATTTTAACCTTATTTGTTTTATCCGGTGCTGTGACACTGGACAAATTGGTTAAAATATTCTTACTTTTATCAAATTGGTGTGGAATGTCAGTCATTTTCTTTATTACAGTCGTTTATTCTGTAATTTATTTTTTGTTATTGACCAATAATTGCGTTTTACCGTCAATTTGGCTGTATTAACACAATAAATAATCATGGAAATCGTAATACGGGAAATTTTAATTATAATAATTGCTTTTGTAGTAGGATTTCTTCCGTCACAACACTGCACTTGTGATGGAAAATGTTGTTTCTGTCAATGTTAAACCCTCGTGTAGACACGACGAGATTTCAGGCAGGAAAGGGCGCAAATCATAATACCGAATATCTATCTCCAGAAAAATGTTAAAGAGGTTGTTTTTACTCATACATCTTAATTTTTTTATTTATTATTTATTCTCTTGCATATTCAACATATTCTAGAATTCGTTTAAATTGGAGAATATATTTGAATTTTTCTTTTATAAGTGCTTGATTGAAATTACCACTTCGTCGCTATTTTCCATATTTGATAATGAAGGTAAAAATAACATTGTAATAATCCAGCAACAATTAAATAATATAAAAACTTTTGCATGAATTCTGAATGGAAAATTTTTACTTTTACTCAAACGAAAATGAATTATCAACATAAACTTACCATTTTGGTAGAAATATAAACATTGTAATTAATTGAATAGTTTATAGAACAAACACAAATAAAAAAAAAAAAAAAGGTGTTGAGCCCTTGAACAGTTTAAAATAATATTGAACGATAAGCTAAATTGTTTTTATTTAACAATTAGGACCATCAATGTAGGTACGGGGAAAATAGTTTAAAAGTGATTAAAATTCAACGAGGTAAGTGAAAGTTATGCACTTATACGCTAAATGCTTAAAATATACTTACAGACAAGTTATAAACAATACATAAAATAAATTATATCCAACTTATATCATATAGTACGTAAGAAATTTGAGCATTAAACTAAAAATTAGACAGTAAATAAAATTATAATAACGTGTAAATATCACTTTAACAAATAGGAGTGAAAATGTCATGCCTAAACAATCCTAGAATAATTATTTTTAGAGTTACAATCAAAAAACTGAAAATCGCGCGCATTTTTAAGTGTTTAAGTTAAATTGCTGTAACTCGGTCAATTTTGGACTTAAAAAGTTGGTTAAACTACCAAAATTCATTAAAAAAATAGGGAAAAAATAATTAGTGGTTAAAATAGGTGGTTACCATTTAAGAAAAAAAAGTTGCACTGCGCATGAGCATGTCTAGTTAAGTTAAAAAAATTCAAAACTCATAAAAATGTGTAATTTTACGTCATAAAGACTAATAAAAAATCAGAACTTGGAGGGCTTTACGCAAAAATATTGAGTGTTTTTAGTTATCGTTTACACACTGTATATACCACTAAAAATAAAAATAAAACTAGTTTCCTGTAAGAAAAATCAAGATATTAATTAAAAAGAAACTACTGAATTTTTCGAAAATTTCAAACTCAAAACATAAATCGAGCTCGATATTGAGCTAGTGTATTAGTAGCCAATTTTGAACGTACAAGAATAAATACCGAAAAATGCGAATCATTGTTATACGATTAGAAATCACATAGAAAATAATTAAAGTATCTCTGTAACAATTTTATAATTTTATTATAACACTACAGGTCCAAGAGTGATCATTGTTCTGAAAGAACACTTCAACAAACAGTTAGTAAAAGTTTGAAGTTTCTAGAATAGTTTTTGAAGTTTCGACAAAATAATATCTAAATTCTGTTTCGTAAAAACATATCCATCATAAAAGTTGGCGTTTTTATGAGATTGTAGTCTTCTCTTGTGTATAGAGAATCGAAAAAGTGACTTTTTAAAGTACCTACTGACGGGACAAAATTGCTTTTCAAACGAGGGCAACATTAGATATTTCGAATTCGGATACTACTCCTAATACAATATATTTTTACAAATTTTATATTAAAATATCGGTACATACGTTGTAGGACGACCATTGACCATATTTACATAGAAATAAAGCAGGACGAATATTTTCGGTTGTGCTTGGAAAAAAAAAATCCTTTGCACATTTTTTAATAACTTTTTATATTTCAAAATCTACTTAAGATAAGAATTAAAATGACTTATAACTCGTTTAATATTTTATTAAAAACCTTGTTGTATGCCCTTTTTTATGTGACTCTAACAAATTAGTTCTAGAATAAAATCGATTGTTTGTAATCGTTCGTGTAACTTCTGCAACAGCGGTTTCCAACCTTTTTAGTTGTGAGGCCTACCAATTTTGTACAGAAAATTTTGAGGACCACTGGGTACTGAGGTATCCTGGGTATTCTCTACTTTTCTGATGGGATAATCTTGTGGGTGTATTGAATTTTAAAGAAACGATAAATCATATTATATTTGTTATGATAACAAAAAAAAAATTTTTTACTCGACCAGTTTAATATTTTATTATTAACTGAAAAAAGTTAAAAAAAAAAAAAAAAAATTCTATAAGAAATAAACATTATCAGAAAGAAATTCCGAAATTTTTTTCACATTTTCAAAATTTTCTAGTGTCAAAATATTTTTTATAATATCATCTTTCTATGTATTAAAATGTTCATGAAATTTGGATTAAAAAAAAAAGTTTCCGAGTTTTTTTTGTACCAAATTTTGGTAAGTTTTTCCCAAATTTTGAGAAAACTATTGAGTGTTTCAAAAATTGACCTCTTAAAAGTGTCATCTAAAGGCGAATTGGGATTCAAAAAATTTTTAGTTGATACTTTTGGACAACTTTTGTTATTTCCTAACAAAAAAGTGTATATAGAAAAAATTAAAAAAAGTAAATATTATTGTATGAATATTAACTTCATGGCTTCACTCAGAATCTAAATTGGGACAAAAAAAGTCATATTCAAAGTTAGTCGGGGCAAGGAGACGCAATGCTCGAAAATATAACAAACCCGTTTATAATGGATTCCATTAAGACATTTGAACAAAATTAAACATTCAAAAGTCTTCGCCCGCACCTGCATGATTTCCATGTAGTTTTAATTCGAAAACTATTCAGTGTAATTAATGATTATTATTACAAAATGAATAATAAACTGTCTTAGTGATTTTAATGATGTGTAAACTCTCCCGGGTCTTTTTCAATACTACCTGAAGTGAATATGTAAATTCTCCCGGGCCAATCTTATGTTTACCTGAAGAAGTTTAAAATTAAATTAAAAAGAAATACAATGTTTGGTGTTTGGTATAATAATAGACTGTATTAAATGTATAGAACATTAATACAATTGATAGTAAATATCATATTCAATAATTAATAGGAGTATATAAATATATGTAAAAAATTACAAAAAGTCTGTTTGGCACAACATTATTAAAAAAAAAAAAAAAACATAAAAACATTTGGAGTTATACAATTAAAATACATTTTTCTGGGTGCAAGCTATTACTTATAATAAGATATAAAGTTTTAAAAAATTGAGAGTAAATATCACAGTCAATAATAAATAGGTGTATTTTAAAAAAATCATAAATTGCCTGTTTGGCACAACAATATTAAAAAACAAAATAAAATTTGGAGTTATGAAATAAAAATAAGTTTCTTTGAGTGTAAACTATTACTCATAATGAGATATAAAATTAAAAAATATTGGTATAAATTAATACAAATATAATTAAATAGCTTTAATTAAAAATGTAATACAAATAACTAAAATTTAATTTTTATTGTAATATGAATACACACATTTAAAAAAATTTATGGTATCAATATTTTGATCTTTATAATCACTAATTTTTTGTTGTAAGTATTTTTCTCTGTTATTTGTGTGTGAGTTTTTACTTTTTTTATTTAATTTTTCAGTACTCTGAATTTTCATATATATCTCTGTTTGGAAATCTTTTAGGATATTAATAAATATAAATAGAGATGGATGAGTACTAGAAAAATACAAGACAAATAATAATCACTCGATGATAAATAATATGTGCGATGATAACTGATAAGTACAGTATCAGTGTAGCCAGACTAGTATTGGGATTCAGGTAAACATACTCTTGAGCCGGGAGAGTTTACATATTTCCTTCAAGTAGAAATTAAATTGACCCGGGAGAGTTTACATATTTCCTTCAGGTAGAAATAAAATTGACCCGGGAGAGTTTACAATTTTTTTTAAATCGGGAGAGTTTACCATACAATTGGGAAAGTTTACCACCGCCCGTGATTTTTCGGAAGACATCTTATTCATATTTATTTATTAAACCCGTTTTCCCTTTAATGAATAATACTGTGGTATTTAAATCTATTTTATAGCTCAAACACCTATTTTAAGAATAGAATTATTTTTTTACTGAAAGGCACTAAGTCCACTTAATATTATTGTCATTTGTCATTTTATGATGGATTTCATGTGATATCAAATGTATTAACCGTTTTGTGAACAAAGATAGCAAGTCAGGCACCCTAAATATATTTTTAGGCAGGTAAATTTATGGGATACGTGTTTAAAGGCACTAGACTTAGTTAACTTATTAAAGTTTATTAACTTAGCGAGAAATACATATACCACATGTTCATAGTCACGTGCTCGTATCACATATGTAATATGTATACCTTATGATTATGATAGCAATTATACCACGTTGTTTATATGTTGTATGATTAAACGTTTTATTACCTAATGTATAAAACGCGTGTCTGGTGTATGAATTAGTCTTAAGACTATTTGAAAAAAACTGTTCAATGTTGATAGGAAATAATTCCAAAATTTAAAATTAGCATAATTTATAATATTATAAATATGCATTAAGATAGTTTTCTAAATTGAAACAACAATAATTTTAAACAAACCGAAGAGTTTATTTATACGAAGCATGTGAAATTTGTAATATTTTAGGCTTCAAAACGTTTTATTTTTGTTTTTCTAAAATTACGAGATATGAAATTGGCGCCTTTCCCAAATAACCGATTCAATCACACAGATGAATATTTTCGAGGTTTCCGGTTTGACGTTTTTAAGTACAGTCGTACAGTACTTCTCTGTCGAGCTGTGTATTCTACAATCTACAAAATGATCATCTCTCGCGAAAACGACGCAATCGACATTCTGCGAAGCCGAGCTATAATTATTGGAGCATAATATTGTTCGAGACGACAAATGAGTGCACACGACTAATTAATTCCTCTTAACGTCAACTGTCGTAGGTAGGTGTACTAAGGATCTCGTAGTACAGACACTCGCGCTGTACGAATGGCTACGAAGTACGTAAACATGCCAATTTATATGAAGGAAAAATAAGGATTGATTTGAAAACACGAGTAGAGTATCGTGGAGTGGGGTGAAGAGGTTCTGAAAATTTTTACGCTCCGCAGCACGATATTTCTAAATTCGGCACTACCCAATATGCGGCGCAGAGTAGCTGATGTATCCGGACCAAATATAATGACGATGTTACGTAACGATAATACTCGGTAATTTCCCGTTTAACCGTGGTTATTGTCAAGTTTGACTTTTTCTCTTTTATATTTTAACAATAAAATATTATTATCATCGGTAAGACAAATCTGTGCGCATTATACTTATTTCGTCTTCGACGTCGTCACGCGCGTAGGAATGACGAAATATCAGCCATATGTCGATACCACCAGGGCCGGCGGAAGATATGTGCGACGTGGGCGATCGCCCAGGACGCTGGACATAAAGGGGTGCCAAACTGACAAAAATAATATTTTAATAAATTGAATTTTTATGTATTGTAAACTTCGCACCTCGGGTATGAAGCTCTTAGTGGGTGTATTACATTTTAAAGAAACGATAAATTATTTCTTCAATAAGACTATTCTGAACAAAAGAAGTTAATAATATAAAGAACAATAATAGTCATCGTTTTCAACACACTCACTAAAAGTATCTGACCCGAAGAGCGAAGAATATCCGTGGTGTGAAGTATGTCCGGCTTTCTTGTCTATATTTTACTTTACATTACTTTACTTTACTTTTCTTTACCTAATACATAAAGGAAAAAAATAATAAATGAGAAAAAAATGTTAGAAAGATGTCCAAAATTTTTTTTTTCATATTTTCAACATTTTCTTGCGTCAAAATCTTTTTTATATTATTTTCTATCTATGTTTAAATTTTCATAAAGTTCGGATCAAAAAATTATGGTTTCTGAGTCGTTTTTGTCAAATTTTGGGTAGTTTTTTCAAAAAAAAAAAAAAAAATTGGAGAATTGAGAAATTCAAAAAATAAGCTCTTTAAAATACAATCTAGAGGCAAAAAGTTACTGATCGAAACTTTTGGACAAGTTGATCTATACGAAAAAGTGTATACAAAAAAAAAAATAAATAAATAAACATCATAGTAATAACATTAGCTTCTTCACTTCGTTCAAAGCCAAAATAAAATTCTATTGTTGAAACTTAAGATATTTAAAAATTTACGACATGAAACATGGAGAGGTACTTGAGCACCTCTTAGCACTCCCCCGTAGTTGCACCACTGTTAACATGGTATAAATGTATATGCGATTGACAGTTATCAAACCGGAATGTCTCCACGTCGCACAATAAGTCGAGGGATATTTTTGATTTGCGTAATCCGATATTCCGATACATCGTACATTGGATATAAAGCGATAAATCGTTGATCAAATTTCGATATCAAATATCGTGATATATTGAATCAAAGTAATGATATTTTCGATATATCGTTGTTGTCCGTACACGTGGGTGCTTTTAAATTCAGCTGACACGCGAGTGAATTCGATTTCGTTTTCCCTATTCCCCCCTCCCCCCCTCAGCACGATTTACGACGTCGTTTTTGCACGTTGTGCGTGAATTACGAACGGCGAAAGTTTTTCCGGCTACAGTGACGACTCGTTTGTTGTTTTTTCTTTTTTTTTACGTTCGGACTGCGAATTACCACTACAACGCGAAACGGCCGTCCGAGTCGAAAGTAAATTTAAAAGTCGGTTTCTTCGACACAGTGAATTTTCGGGTATATATCGAAAGATCCAATCGGAATATAAACTCAATACTTGTATCGAATGTCCATTACTTTTAAACAGTGGTTCTCAACTGCGGTGAGCCGGTGACCCACATATTATTTTAAACTCAACAATTTATTGTAGACAAAAAACTAAAGAACACAAACATTACACAACTAGAATACACGTGTAAAGAATGCTACACTAAATACTGCAAAACGTTACCTACGAAAAAACTTAACGAGTATAGTATTATAATATGCTGTCTATTGTAAAATGTCATCTACAAAGTAACGCCTCTTTTCGTCATCAAAATTGTTTTACTCTTTTTGCCTACATTCACACGTTTCATATTTTGAGAACCATGTATCGAAATTAGATTGATAAAGCCATTAATTTAAATTTAACGGCGGCTTACATTACTCTCCAAATAATTTTTGTTTTTGTGTTTGTTTTAAATTGATACTTCTAGATCCAGCTGGTATTATTCATATTTTGTTATGGCTTCGTAAAAAAACCAAATATGCTTCGCATCATGGGTATTTTTTGCTCCTCGGATAGCACTTGGAGGGTATATTACATTTTAAAGTAACGATAAATATTTTCTTTAATAAAACAATTCCAAGCGGAGCTTCAGTTTATTCAAGACAGTTTTACTTAAAACTTATAAAGTTTAATATTAATAAAAAAAAAAAAAAATTTTTAATCAGTCATTTTTATATTGTAATATCTGGGAATGGGGAACAAAATTTTTAATGAGAAAAAAAGTGAAAAGCAAATTTTTTTTACAAAAACTCATTATATCGACTGCCAAACGAAAAACTAATGAAACATAATGACCATTTTTATACCTATGTATTATAGTAAACAATTATTCGAAAAATTTTACTAAATATATAGAAAATTTGATAAAAAAAGACTCGGAAACCAACATTTTTTAATCCAAACTTTATGAAAATTTAAACATAGATAAACAATAATATAAGAATGATTTTGACGCAAGAAAATTTTGAAAATGTGAAAAAAAATTTAGACATTTTTGTAACATTATTTTTTCCTTTATTTATTAGGTTAAGAAAAAAAAAAAGTAAAGCAAAGTAAGGGAAAGTAAAGTAAAGTAAAGTAGAGCGAAGTAAAGTAAAGGCAAAAAAGCCGGAAATACTTCGCACCACGGATATTCTTCGCTCTTCGGGTCAGATACTCTTATTGGTAAATGTGTTCAAAATGACGACCATTATTAATCTTTATATTATTAACTTCTTTCGTTCAGAATCGTCTTATTAAAGAAATGATTTATCGTTTTTTTTAAATACCTAGTATCTGACCCGAGGAGCAAATATCCATGGTGCAAAGTATGTCCAGATTTCTTGTCTTTACTTTACTTAGCTTTATTTTACTTCACTTTACTTCAATTTACTTTACTTTTTATTATATTAAAATTAAAATATTAAATACTTGATCAGCAATCCAAAATTTTGGTTAATTTTAGTGTTCAATAATGATTATCATGATGATAATAACAAAAGAAAAACAATAGATATTTATTTTTTTGGCGACCCCCAAAGGGGTCACGATCCCTAGTTTGAGAATCGCTGTACTATGTACCTATACGAGTACCGAATAGTCAAATTAATTTAGTTAACATGTATTCCATATTAATTACTTTTTATACATTAAATTCATGGATTAAAAAATAAATAAATAATTACATAATTTAGGATAGTTTTCCTATTATCACTATAAAGTTGCATTTAGCCAATCAACAACGCAAACAATGTGAAAAAAAATTCCGAGAATGACTAAGGTCAAGACTGAAAATTTAATGATCGTTTTTTCGCTAAAGTAGTCTGGCGTATATGATACGTTTTAATTTGTTTGCATCAATGTTTGTTTACTTCATCCACTATTCCTTATAAATATTATTCAATACATTATGCTACTTGGATTGGAATATAGCTATGGACTGTGGTGGTCGAAATTATATGTGGCTCAGTGATGGTTATACGAGAAGGATGAGGACAGAGGACCGATGGATTATCCTTTAAAATTCATTTTTATTAATTTAGTACCCACAAAACTAGATTGTGCTTTCTATGTATATCGAAAAAAACATTTTCTACGATGGTTTTTTAATATAATAAGAATATAGTAGGTTTCATAAACTGTTATTTTTTAACAATTTTTGTTTTAATATACTTTCAATTTAAGTTTAATTTTGGCATAATAATATTAAACACGAGAAAAACCGTAAAATTACTAAATGTAGAAGACAGCTGTTTTTTAACATTTTATACAGGGTGGGGCACTGAAACGGACGATTTAAAAAAACAAATTTTCTCGATAGAAATTTGACATAAGAATGCTTACTAAATATTATTAATTTTAAAATAAAATGCCATTTAGTGAACATGGAACAGTGGAATGGTAAACAACGTGCTTATGCGATTAAATTGTAGTTATTACAAAAATAATGACAAATATGTGGCGGCGCATGAATTTTCAATATTTTCGAAATTCTAAACTTAACTCAATATTGGTCCAATGTTTTTGAAATTTTTATGAAGTGTTCTAGTG